>VUQS01003494.1:26552-61965 GCA_015108495.1 Heterochromis multidens
TCTTATTTTTTATTTATTTTATATTATTTATTATATATATATATATATATATATATATATATATATATATATATATATATATATATATATATATATACACACATACATATATAAAAATAAAAATATTAAAATAAAAAGAAATCTACTAACAAGAGGGGCGTATAGAGAGCTTATAGAGCTCGTCTTAATAATGCAAATGCATTTGGCACAACTGTGCATTCAGACCTTGATTCTGCTTGCTAAAGCTGTCGGACAGAACAGTAAAAAAAAAAAATACTGCTGTAACTTTTTCTGGGCCCAAGCTCATGTAAGATGGACTGAGGCAAAGTGGAAATCTCTCGTGCTTTCTGATGAATCTATATTTAAGAAAACTTTTTGGAAATTATGGATGTTGGTCTCCAGGCTAAAGATAAGAGGGACCATCTGACTTGTTATCAGGGTGCACTTCGAAAACAAGGCTCTGTAATGATGTGGGAGGGCTTTATTGCACATGGCTTGGATAACTCGCAGATATGTAAAGGTTGCATAGCTCTGTAATAAAACAGCCCAGGTGAAACTGGCCTTCCCGCAGTCCAGACCTGGCAACAAAACATTTAGCAGATAATGAAGAGGAGGAGATGCAACGCAGTGTTAAATATACCCCTGTCCCAACCGGTTTTAAATGTGCTGCTGGCATCAGATTCAAAATGAATAGGCATTTTTTCAAAAAAAAAAAACTAAAATAACAACAAAATACATTGTAAACTGAAGAAAACAAAGTAAAAGACATCAAGTTGCTTACCAAAAGAGATAAAAACATAGAAAACTATGTAGGTCTACAGTGTCTTAAGGCAATAATAATAATAATAAAAATACAAGTTAACATATACACACAGTTATTATGTGTAGGTCTGTGAGAATTAAAAAGGTTTTAAGTTTGCTTTTGAATGTAGAGACAGCTGTAATTGACCTCAGATCAGCAGGCAGCTTGTTCCAAAGAACAGGATCACAGTAACTGAAAGCACTTAGATCTAATTCAGGGAACAGTTAAAAGATCTGCACCTGATGAGAGGTCTTATTGGGTTACAGACACTTGAGCAAGTCAGAGATGTACTGGGGGGCAAACCGCTGAGAGCTTCATGAACTAATAGAAGGATTTTAAAGGTAATGTTGTATTGAACTGGGAGCCAATGAAGTGAAGTTTTGACACGTTGTACTTGTACAATTTTAAATTAGATCTAAACATGGGGTGTAAATGATGTGAAATTCCTTACTTTCTGTTTGGATTTTGACTTCACACAGCATTTCCAAGCTTTTTTGGAAAAAATAAAGCATGTACAGTTAAGTGAAGCGTAATCAAAACCTATGAAATAGTACAGGATAACACACCTTAACCCTGTGAAGCCTGAACCATGAAATAATTGCCAGAAAAATCAAATTTTTTGAAACTGGAGTGTTTATTGAGCCTTCTGAGAAATAAAAAAAAAAAAAAGAAATTAAATATTAATTTGCATGTATGAGTTTTAATTTGTATCATTTTTGCTAAATCCGGCATTTTCGTGCAGTTTATTGCTTAAAAATTTATTGTGCAACTTATTCAGGTTTTTCAGGGGGAAAAAAAATATCATACTGATGATGTAGAGGTCTCAAAAGCACACAAAAACTCATGCATTAAATATGATACTCCTGGGGTTACAGGGTTAAACTTGTACATAGTATAGGTTTTGATACCTGCTAGTAAAGAGGTAATTCAGAAATTTTAAATATACACTTGAGGTCCGGGGTTTGTACTGTGGGTGCCCTTCCCCCGCCCCGGGCTGCTGGCAGTCGTCTGTGCCCTATCATGGCGGCCCCGTGCGGGACGGGACTATCCAGAGGAGGGACCGGAGGGAGGAGCAGCCTGGAATGACGTAGGATTGGAATGAGGGAGTGAATTTTCCGGGTCAGAAACTGGACGGGAGAGGAAATTAACTCCGGGACGAGACGAAAAAAAAACCAAAGCAAAACACGAGAATGCCGCCCTCCTTTACATTGAGATGTAGCCGGTCTGTTTAACGCTAAAGAGGGGGCTTTGAAAAAAGGCGGACGTGAGACGAGGAACCGAGTGGAGAGAAAAAACAGGTGCCTGCAAACTACAAAGTGAGCCTACGACGGGGAGTAGTACCCGTGTTCGTCGCGACCTGCGGAACGTTAGCTCGGTAACGTTACAGCGGGAGTTTCGGTGTTTACTTGCCTGTGAGTTTCGCCTCGCTTGTGTTTGTCGGTGGCTGTCCCGCCATAGCAATCTGTTGCATCCTCCTCCTCCTCCTCCCCGCTGTTTGTTTTATCGTACGGGTACGAGATTTATTTCCACCTCCCCCGTGATGTTTCACTGTATACCCCTGTGGCGGTGCAACCGTCATGTTGAGACGATCGATAAACGCCACTGCTCCCTGCTCTATGTGCCCGATGAGATTTATCGCTACGGACGGAGTTTGGAGGAGCTGTTGCTGGATGCCAACCAACTCCGAGACTTGCCCAAGGTAAGCAGAAAGCAGCTTCCGCTCACTGAATTAAATGGCAGGTAACTGAGCTGATCTGGCACCCCGCGAGAAATAGTCTGGTGGGACTCGGGCACGAAAATTACACAAGATCAGCAAAGGGAGGCACTTTGTGGGTGGAAATTTCCCCAGAGCTACACCTTGCACCACAGGCTAGCTGAAAGTATGAACCAGAACCTCGATTTTAATCATGAAAAACTTATATTTGAGTCACAGGTGTCAGATATCCATCACATACCGTATAGCACTGATACTACATCTGAACTGCTGAACCTGTTTGGGCAGGTGATGAGGTTAGACATAGGTATGACCTTTTGTGATTGTGCTTTCCCCTTACATACAGTCTTTTTCTGCATGACAGAGAGCCGTGAATGCAGATGTTAGTTAAACAGCACTGATTAACTGAAATCTTGTCCTAGTGAATAAGAGTAATGCTGCTCCAGACTGATATTTATCCATGGTATTGATGTCGTATTTGAATTAAGATAAATACAGTCATCAGTAATGAAGATGTGGCTGCCAAGCAGGAGGAGGCATTCACTGCTTTAAATGAGACAGCTGTTTCACTCTGAAGATTAGTTAATGGCCCTGGATATAGGTTGGCAAAAAGGTAACCTTGTCTGCTGGTAAAAGCATTGAAACCTCCATAAAAATTCCAGCAAGGAGATCATAATTTTCTGTCTGTTGCAATAAGGTAGCTTGTAATAAAACCAGGAATAGACCAGATAAACGGGACCATCATCATTCTAAATGGGTATCGTACTATGACTTCTAGTCTCGAGAGACTGCATTTACAGTGTATTGTTTTAGGGCTGTCTGATAGCACAACTTACAGCATACCTGCACATATCATCTAGTGATGCTGCTTTTCCTCACATTTAAACCCTGCGCTCATCATTTTTACGCAAGCCGAAAACAAGGCCAAGGATGGATGTGGCAGTACAAACTAAACTGACTGACAGCGAATTTAATAATGAAAATGGCAGTTTTTGTATGGACTGGGCATGTCATGATGTTTGCTGCTGATACCAGTCTGAAACATTGACTCAGTGCATCTCTATTCCAAGCATGACAATTTTCCAGAGCCCCAGGTGATGCTGTCAAATTGCAAAAAGTAAGCACATTTGAGAAATAATCATCTCAAATCCATCTATCCACAAAGTCCTATTCATATATACCTGAATTCATCTCTCAAGTCAGTCACTAGTGGATTTTTTTCCCTACCATTAGGTATCATGACTGGATAACTGGTCCTCCTTCCACATATTAATCACTCAAATGTTAAAGTAGTCCTCACAATGATTCTATTTTTATTTAATAGAAACCATGTAGGATGATTGCAGGCTACTCAGTGTGACTTACAGGCTCGGTGAAGTGGGGAGACACAGTCCCAGTCTTCTTACATGTGACCCTAGCACTCTGGATTACTACTCAAAGGATTTGCGTGTTTTTTCCCAAGCGCATGAATGGGGTGTTGAGACTTTTTAGATCGAAGATGCCTGGCCTGACATTCGTATTCTCTTTTGTAGAAAAACTGATTTTTAGAAGGTGCCCTTAGTTCAGCTCTGAGTGTATTTTAACCTGGAGAAATTGTTACCCATTCATTCTGTAACCTTCAAAAGCAAGGAGTAGTAATTCACTGGGTTTACAGCTGTTCCTGACAAGCGAGAAACCTTCCTGAAGTCATGGTGGGTCAGATGGAAAGCTTTAGTTGGACTGAAGGGGAATTATGTGTGCAACCTTTCTTTCTTGCATTGAAAAACTGTGATTTAGCTGTTTTTAAAGCTAATGATTTGAGTGTTATCTAAACAGGACATACAGTGATTTGGTCTGCAGTTTACAGAAGGCCACAGAGGAAAAGAAAGGACCACTGAAAGAATATTTTTGGGCCTGGCATGAGCATAGAAATGTGATGGAACAGAGATAATGTGAGCAACCTCCCATGGCTGTGTCACACTGCTTACTTTGTCCATCGAAGAAAAGCACAGGAACAGGTATTCTGTCTGAAAACAAAGACGGCATTATGTGTTTTGTTGTTGCTTCACTAGAGCAATTGTATGTGCTAGTGTTTTCTAATGAAGTCATAATGAATCAATGACCTGAATTGTAAAGTACAGACTGATAAAACCATAAACAAATTCACAAAACAGAAGGGAAAAAAAAAACACTTGACAGACTAGATATTTGCACCAGACAGGATGCGATTAGCAGGTGTAATCTCATTGTGACAGCGCACACAAACTATGGAATATTTAAGCAATTTCTACACTCAGTTCACAAATATTCTAGGCATGTTTAGAGGATGGAGGGATTGCGACAAGGGAAGCGGTTTATTGTGCTCTTTGGCATGTAACTAATGTCATCAATGCTTGCTGAGAGAACCCAAGAAACGTCCGACTGGACACACTGTTGTATCCGTCCAGTTCGCACTGCGTGACCTCATCGCATTTGTCTCAGAGGTGGCTAACTGAATGCACGCAAGCCCCTAACGTTATCACTGTATTGACAGTGGTGTAACACAGCCTTAACAGTAACATATTTCAAGTTGATCGTTTTCAGACAGCAGGCAGATAAAAACATGCACGAGGCAGTTTTAATGGCAAGATAAAACGGCAAAGGTGTGTTTTTACTGTGACAAGATGGGGCAAGTTGAGCAGATGGTTTCATAGTTTTCCAAAGACAAATCAGCTGACCAAGTCAAGGAGACGTGAAGCGTTGGTTTGGGTGAGTAGGGTTAATAGTTAGGCCCTGCTTCTCTTTTGTTGGTTTAATTGTTTTATGTATTATTGTTGCTGGGGCACAGGACTAACTTGGCAAATTGTAACTTGTGACTCTCTGTTTATTTAAAGTTCCCTTTGAGCAGATGGCCCTTACAGCACACACATCAGTCTGGCTGGTAAACAGCACTCAAACGAAGAAACTGCCTGCAATAGGAATGCAAGACTAGCTGTCTGTTGAAATGCACTTGCCTGTTCATCCAGTTTAAAAATGAATGCAGTTTCCAGTGTCCTGAGGTTCAGTGAAACTGTAAGACACATAGGTGACTCTGTCAAAGATATTTGAATGTTTTTAAAATCATCTGTGTGCAGCTGGCTTAGTCAGAGCTCCTTTATCTGCAATGTAAAGTAAGTAAAGAGGTGCACTAGTCAGTCAGGTGATCAACTGAAGCAATAGTAATTGGCACCAGTTTTTAAAATCAACTGTTTATTTTGTTTTTTAAGCAGATGATGTCATACGTGACATTAAACTACATATGTTCAACAAAATATTCAACAATAAAGACTTTAAATAGTTGTAGCTGTAAATCATTTTATTTTTCAATCTGACAGTCAGTTAAAAAGAGAGAAAGAAAAAAAGTTTACTACAACTTCCGTAATCACACTTAAAAAAAAAAAAACCACAGCAGTGTAACCGAGACACAGCAACACATAAAGTGTCAAGCCTAATGTGAGAAAAAGTCTATTAAAATCTATAAAACGTCTGTAAGCTTGTTTAAAAGCAATACAAACATTCAGTCGAGGTCAATAGAAAGTATTATGACAGTCGCTAATATAAAAGGCTAAGAGAGGCCTTTCTGGACATTAGTGGGAAATTTAAAATAACTGTTTTTTGGTTTTACAAGCAGGTTGAGCATGATGGCATCCTGAAAATTAACCTGCAAGGACATGTACAGGAGAAGCCAGAATATTTGCTGGCTTTCAGGCTACGGTTAAAGCAGATGGACTGGTCAATCGGTCGGTCAGTCCACTGAAAATTGGTTCTTGTTTTTGATCGTTGTGAATCTGTTACGATAGCGTACTTCATATATTTTCTTTTTACACGTGGCATTTTATTGACTGGAAAAATTACAGCTGAAAACAATCTGCACATTAAGTGACAGTGAAAATAAGTCCCAGTCACAGCCCTACTGTAGGCCTCAGTAACCTTTTGCAGGTCTGCTGTTGTGCATTCATTTAGGCCGTTCAGAAAATATAGACACAGTGACTGTGGTGATGGAAGGAAGAAGCAATATCCGGTGTGAGACAGGAAGCTGCAGGGTTTATGACCTGAGTTAAGTGGTAAAGAAAGTGGTGCTCTGAGTATCCTGTGATCTACAGGAAGAACTGTCATAAAGGTAGTGCAGTTGTTGACTGTCTGGGATGTGGTTGAGACGCTTTTAACTCTTGCCCATGCTGCGATATATAATACTATATCCTACAGTGCAGTGAATTAGACTCCACAAAACATTTGACACTGACATCTTTCACTTAAGCTTCTATGTTTATAGGATTGTGCCTGGCAGTCAGTTTTGTTAAGTGTGTCAGCTTATATTAGTTAAGTCAGTTTAATGCAGTCTGTTGCTTGTATGGACTAAACTAAAGTAAACAAAGGAATTACAAAGTAATTGCATGATTATAATCCTTGTTCCCAGTCACTTCACACAAAACCCATTCAGGCTGCTGCTTATGTTCTAGCCAGCGGTGCTGAAGGTGAACCTGAGGATTCAAACACTGGCTTGGGCTTCAGGAGAGTGGTTAATGTTTTCTTGACTTGCCCTGTTTTGCTTTTTGCGTTTCATACATGGGTGATTTTTTTTGGGGCGGGGTGCTGAGCACCAACAGGAAGAACAGGTTTGCTGTCAGTGTTTCAGTAAATGCAGGACTCACAGGGCCTGTCGCACTTATGCAACCAAAAAGGTGGTAGCAGCACCAGCACCGGTTATGCATTGCTCCCTGTTAACTCCTATGATTCTCTTTATTGTTAAAAGAATTTGAACAGAACTTTGTTTTGTCTTTAGCTGCAAGTTCTGAATCTTTGACACTAAACCTGTGTGTCCTTCCAGTGTTGATTGTTGTGTCATAAAGAGTAGCATAGGAGGAAGTCTGATAGTGAGAAACACATGGCTGTAATCAAGTTTAAAAACAAATTTCCCACATGTGGTAAACTTTCCGCCAGTTTCCTGGATGGAAACAAGTCTTAGCCACCACTAAAAGACAGATCTCCAGGTGTCCACTTGTGATAGGGAGACTGGCTTAGCAGAACAACACTGCACCCACACAAATGTGTGTTTTAGTGAAAGTGAAATTAAGGTGTTTAGGATGCAAAAGCTCAGACATACATTACATATCAGCTTTGTTTGCTTGTTGAAAAGACAGATTAAGAGGTATTTAAATGTCCTTAAGAGCTTGAAATAACGTGCATTTTGCAACAGGGTGGAGTTTGACTTTTGGACTCATAGGTCTTATTTATTGTGCACGCATTATTACAATGTGATCTGTATCTGGATTTGGTCTGTGGATAATGAGCAACACATTTACACCTCGCTGACACTAACCAAGATCAGATCTGCTGTTGATTTGGCAGCTCAGTAACATTATAATTGTATTATGTGGTGCCTATGGTTATAGCTTTTTATATTCCTTAGCCACATAGAAAACATCTGTAATACTTATACAATTTGAAGGTGGTATTTTTCAATATTGAGGAAGTGGCACAATTCGTTAAGTATTAGTCAGAAAACATTAAAGCTGGTAATGTACTGAAAAGGTGAGTCTAACTTGGTAATAATAAGCTGCAGGCGTTGTCTGTGTGCCAGGCAGACAAAGGGGAACAACTGTCTAGTTTCCTCTAAATGGTAAAGACACATTTTTCCCACAGCCTACAGGGTTTGACTTTTAAATGAGAGAAGTATTCGCCTAAAAAAAATTTTGTTAGTGAAATGAGTTTCCAAAAAGTTGTTGTAGAAAGCAGCAGCAGCTTGAATTCATGTAGTTTCCAACAGATTACAAATGTGAGACAGTTTTAAATCAAGGTTCAAATACAGTATGTGTTTGGAACAAACTGGACATGCAGCTCAAAAGAGAAGAAGTGGTTGGTTGATGTAAATCAGGATGTCAAATTCATCTTACATCGAGGGCCACATGCAGCCCACTTTGATCTTAAGTGGGCCGGACCAGTTAAACTCCCCTTTCTGTTAGTGTAAATAAGTTTAACAACACATTTAAATCCCTGAGATATCTTGATATTAGAAAAAGAAGTGCAATTTCAACAGTATATCTCAGTTTTTCTACACGATAAAGAAATGCTGCTGTAGTAAATGAAAGAAATCTGTCAGCATTACTTAAATTGTAAAAAATAAATGTGAAAAATTACAGAAAAGGTTCTGGTAGCTCATTTCCCAGATTGTCCTGTAATTATACAGCAGAAAATATTTGTTAATTCAGAAAAAAAAATTTTTTTGTTTGAAAACTGTGGTCCCTATGTACCCCCCCATAAATATCTTTAATTGTTTATCTGTTACTTAATCACTTTGGTGTAGTATGAATGGCCATGGGGGAGGTATTTATCAGTAGGAAAAACTGTAAAACTTTTGAAAACACAATTAAAAGTCCAAAATTTAGGCCCTCTTCCAAAGCTGTCCAGTGGGCTGGATTGGGATCTTTGCCGGGACAATTCTGGTTCCTGGGCCTTATGTTTGACAGCCCTGATTTAAATGATATGTGACAAGTGGATGAGCCCTTCTGACCTCTTGGCACACCTTGTAACTAGCAAAACCCAGAGGGGAAAATCACGAGTTATTCAGTTCATGCCAAAACATTAAGAGAACCTGAAGCAGTATTATTGGCAGTCTGCTTTACCACCACACATGCAAGGCTCTGCCTATTCTTGTTATGGCTGTCAAGTATGTGCTTGTGATAATTGATTTTGCCTTGTAAAGAAGTCTGCTGTCTTTCTTGACCTCATGTTCAATTGCATAGTCAGAAGGGCACAATAAAGAGCAGAGGGACCTATGGAGATCACAACCTGTCAATTATTCCAATTTTTCTTAAATTTTTTAAATCTAATCAGTGTTTTTATAGTTGTGCATTTTCTTTTTCTTTAAATTCCCATTTCATTTGGAGTTTTTATTTTTCATTCAGTTTAGCGTCAGTTCATTTCCAGAGTGAATTTACTTGTTTCAATTTAGTTTTTATAGTTTGGAAATGTTTAATTTAATTTAGCTTAGTTTTAGTATTTTTATTATTATATGAATGAAGGGTATTTATTAGGGGTAATACTTAAGAAGTTTAGAATTGATATTACAATACAAACAGGCTTACAGTCACACAGACATCCCAAGTTTCAGTGAACATCTGCACCAAAGCGTCATCCGAGGGCCTGCTCCAGAAAGCACGGTTAACAAACCCTGAGTCTGACCCCGAACTCTGATTTTATGACTCTTGAGCTCAGAAGATCATACTCTGCTTTGAGTATGGTCACCCTGAGTTAAACAAGTGCAAGGGAAATTTAACAGTGGAGCTCCAGGATTCACTATTACAACAAGTAAATAAGCATCGGAGCCTCCATTTTACTCCTTTGAAACTATAAATATGACTGCATATTAGCGGGGAGCGCAACGTTTATCTTTAAAAAACAGGGACGAGAGTTATATAATTCAGCACGATCAATTATTAATATAGGTAAAGCTGTAATCCCGCCAAATTTTATATTAGATTTTTTAAAATATATTTTTCCAGCTGCAACCTGAAAGGGACAAAATGCAGGTTACATCATCTGAATAAGAAAATACGGATCCAACTGATAACACAGAGATTGTTTATAAACCTGTGATATCAGTGATTTGCAGTGGAAAAGATGTTGCGATACAGACTTCAACTTTTAGATTTATTGTACATTTTAAAACACTGCTGCACAGCATTTAATGACTGTATTTCAATGGATGAACATATTTCAGCATGGACCAGAGTCTGAACATATTTATTAAAAACTCACTTTTGTCTAGTTTTAGAGCCTCGTGTTCACTTAGGCCTCAGTCACACAGCCATAGAGACCTGGTTCATGGCAGCTACTGGTCACTAGGGAAAATATGTATGTTCCTGAGAACGGTGGGTGAGTGGTTGCTGGAAGTTGCTGGCTGTTGTTAGGTGACATTGGCTGCAAAGAGTTATAGGGTGCTACACCAAAAACCTCCTTGCTATTGCTTTGGTCCCTAGCACGTTTCCATGGTTGCCTGTGGTTTGTATGGAAGACAGAGACTTGTCTGCAAACACTTGCCAACCATTCACTAAGCAGACGTGAAACTGTGAAGAGTGTAGTGCAAACCGGAAATGGAGAATGTTCGCCTTCAAAGTAAAAGTTGCGCCTTTTGAAACATGTTGGTTTCAGTGGTTAGACACAACTTTTACTTTTAAGTCAAACAGTCTCCGTTTCTGGTTTGCGTCACACTTTTAAGTTTTACTATCGCTTTGTGGTTAGTTAGCATTTACAGACAAGTTGGTGTTTTCCATGCAAACTATGGGTGACCACGGCAATCTGCTAGCAACCAAAGCAATCCCAAGGAGGTTTTTGGTGCCGCACCCTTTTTGTGACTGATTTCACCTAACGACAGCCAGCAACCACTCGCCAACCAGTTGAGGATTAGACATTTTTTCCTAGTGACCGGAGGTTGCCAGGGGTAGGCTGACTGGTCTCTAGGCCCGTGTGGCTGAGGTCTTAGATATTTACATCATCTTCAACAAGATGCCAACTATGACAGGCATTTTTCTATCAGTTTAACAGATTACAGCATGAAAAAAAGATTGCTTATTAGTGTTATTTAGCTCATTTGTGTTATTTACACAGTGATTGCTACAGTAACAGACAGTAAATGATTCAGCACAGAGGAACTGGCTGACAGCCTGACAGCTGCCTTACTGTACACAACCACAGCGTCATGAAAATGCGACCTGTAGATTTTGTCCTGACCTGATAATAAATCCATAATGCCTGGTGATCGCCATCACTGTCCTCACACTGATGACAGACTGATGAATAAAAAACCAACATCTACCTGGGATTTCAGTGTTTGTAAAGATGTAGATTTCTTCAGATTAATGCGCTTTGATATGAGTGTGGATATCGACTATATGAATGAGGAAATGAAACGGTAGATCAGACAGCTGCTTCAGGTGGAGCAGGAGGGGAGGAGTTAGAAAGAGAATTTGTTAAAGAAAACCTGTCATTGAGCAGATTAGGTTCACAGGGTGTGTGGCCCTGGTAACTGACCAGAGTTTAAGTTAATGCTCTTTCTGGAAAGCCCAGAGTTCCCCTTTATGTCAGGGTTAATAAACGCAGAATTTAAACTAAACCTGCTTTCTGGAGCAGACCTCAGGCAGGTTGTGTTGACAAATGTGACCAAACTCACTAAAGCGTAAGCTATTTGCTCTTTAATTTTTATTAATTTTAGTGAGTTTCTCTCTGATGTCAGTGTGCTGCTTCTTTATAATGAATTTCTAATTACATAAAGTTTTTCATTAAGTTGGAATAAAATAATAGTGTAAAACATTATTTTTATTAGTAGCTAGCTGACAGAAGAGCCGTAAAAGCCAACATGCTGAGGCTATCGATGAGGCTTCATCATTGCATTTAGGTTCTCCCTGTTTACTAGACTTTTTCTTGCTTTTGCTTTCACTCAAGTCAGACAGTCTCTAGTCATGTACTGCTTGTTTTTCTAACACCTCAACTTAAATAGATGAAAGACAAACAATAAGCAGACATTTTGATGTGTCATACTAGAGGAAGCACAGGTGTTGATAACATTAACATTGGCTCTGTTCTGTGTCCCAGTAAGCCCTGACAGTGAACCACCATAAAAACTCCAGGATCCAGAAACCGAAGCAGCGAAATTTGTTCAGCTTTCTTTATTTTATTATTTACATCTGTATAAACTGTAAACTTACCAGCTGTGACATGACTGTGACAAAGGCCAGTACAGTTGTCTGTACAGATCATACTCTGAGAGCAGCCATATATTTATCATGACAGACTTGGTATGCCCTAAAATTTCAGGACACAGAGAACTATTTATTGTTTATGGTGGGAATACATGGGTCTTGCGTGTGCTTCTGCAGTACAAATTCAAACCTGTGAAAAGATGTAAAATAACAGCTGTTAAAGCATTTAACAGCTGTGTTCTTAAACATAAAACCCTATTCAATTGAAGATGAGGAAATATATTGCATACATGTGTCCCTATGCTCTCCTTTTTCTCTTCTCTTTCCCCTTACCCTCCAACTGGTATTGGCAGATGGCTGCCCCTCCCTGAGTCTGTTTCTGCCAGAGGTTTCTTCCTGTTAAAAGGGAGTTTTTCCTTCCCACAGTCACCTAGTGCTTGCGCATAAGGGATCATCTGATTGATAGGGTTTTCTGTATACAAATTAAATTGAATGGAATACATTTAGTCTGTTATTGTGACGTTGTGACAAAAGTAGCGATCTTCCTGAAATAAAAAGGTCTGAGACTGTTTTCTTTTCCTTTTTATTTTGTAATCCAGTGTCATACAAAGAAGTGATATGAAACTGTGACCAGATTGTGTAATTTGAAGAGCACTGTTAAAATGTTAAATATCTTGAAGCTTATTAATAAAATCTACATTTTTTTCCTTCTATCTTTCAGCCATTTTTCCAGCTGGTGAAACTTAGAAAACTTGGTCTGAGTGACAATGAAATCCAGACACTTCCACCTGAAATAGCCAACTTTATGCAGCTGGTTGAACTGGATGTCTCTCGAAATGGTAAGCAGGGAAAACACCGGTATAACACATGACTAAATCAGAATATATAAACAACTTATACAACTGGTTTTTACACATTAGCAGAGGAGCTCAGAAAATCAGAATCAGAATACTTTATTAATCCCAGTGGAAATTATGTAAATGACTATGAAAATGAATCACACACACACACACACACACACACACACACACACATTTAATTGCCATTACTGAAACTAATGCAACAAACCAGCATAAAGACAAGTAGACTTATTCTTTTTGATACGCTGGTGAGGTTCCTTTTGTAACAGAGCGGGCCTTTCTCAGCTGTAGCTGTAAAGCGAAGCTAAATTCAGAAGACCTGCTTAGTTGAGAGACAGCTTAAATAGAAACTGTCCGTGCCTTAAGTAATTTGTTTGAAACAGCGATACATGTGTTGTTGTTCAAAACTCAATGTGTGCAAGAATAAGTACTCAATAACGGAGCTACTGGATAGTAAAACACATTTATTCTACGTAAGATCATTTATTATTTCACTTATTTACTTTTCATTTGCTGCTGTAAATTTTTTTTTAAGTTGGCACATTTTAAGACCCGACTGCAGTCATTAAGAAGTGTCATAACCAACATCTTTTCTCTTATTTAGATATTCTGGGCATTCCAGAGAGCATTTCATACTGCAAAGCCCTCCAAGTGGCTGATTTCAGCGGAAATCCATTAACAAAGTAAGAGGTTGATTTAGTTTAAAAAGCATTACCTGTGATTATATTTAACACTTTAATAATAGTCTTTGCTTAAGGTTTTTCAAACTGTGCATTTCACACGTATTCATTTTTATACTTATATTTCCATTTTCTGCATTTCGTTGTTAACCTCTCTGCCTTTATGCTTGCCATTTGTAATATTAATATACCTGACAGATTGCAGATTTCCCATACTCTGCTTTTCTGTGTGTGGGTGAGATTACGTCTAATTTGCACCTCAGCAGGGGCACAAAGCCACACTGGTTTGCAATATAGCGTTTAGGAGGTAAAAGTGACTAGAATTACAAAGGCTTCGGTGTTCAATACTTTTAAAGTGCACATGAGCTTGCACAAACTGACAGACACACACACACACACACACACACACACACAGAAAACTATTTTTCCACAGTAGTAACCTCATTTCCCACTCTTACATCAGCCCTGTTTTAACAGGTTAATAGTAACGCTCCAGGGAAGACTGTAGCTTCGCAGGAATGTGACATAATTTGGTTATCAGTCATAAAGTGAATGGAGCAATAAAAGCCCAAACTGTTGGATGGATTATATGTATTCTGTGTGTTGTTTAACTCAATATGATTGAAACTAAAGGCTTTATATTGTGTTTAAAAACAACCTTGACAGCATTTTATTAAATGGTGTCATTTAATTTGAGTCTAATGGTAGGTTTCTTATTGACAGTCAGTTGTAGAAATTGTATTAAAACATTTTAATTTACATGTGGTTCTGTATGTAAGCGAGGTAGTGTGTGTGGGTCCACATATCAGCAGAGGGTGATGGTCAGTAGGTTATTAAGACTTGCCGAAAGCTTGCGTCTGAAATTCACGAAATGAATTTTTAAAGTCAAAAACTTAAGGTTACATATATACTTCTTTTTTTATAAAAAAGGACAGGGCTGAGGGCAGAGATGATGAGCAGCAAGCACAGATAATGGCAACAAGGGCATCTGATAAAAATCCTTTTTTCTGTCCAGCTGTAAATTGCTGTTGCATTATTGTATATGTATTATATTATATATGGTGAGTTGAGGCTAAAAATACTGTCTGAAAGATTGAAAATGTTTGAATCAAATTATACTCTGTTAATTCTTTTGGATTCACTCTGTGACTTCTCGTTTGTTCATCCAGGTTACCTGAAAGCTTCACGGAGCTGCGGAATCTAACCTGCCTTTCCATCAATGATATTTCGTTGCAATTTCTTCCAGAAAACATTGGAAAGTAAGTGACATCATAAGTGTGTCTCACCTTTGCAAGCAAAGCAAAAGTTAAACTATATATCTTACCCTGAAATATGTAATGGTAAACATATAGTGTTAAGGATGGACCTGAATCTTTCTAAGCTTGCTAATGGTTTGTTCTGGAGACTCTTGATGCACTAGCAGGCTGAAGTTTATCCAGTTTAAGGGTGACTTGTGTCTGATAATATCTCACCTGGCTCCCTCTGCATTTCCAAGCCACATACCTTGCTTTAGTCTTTGTGATCTTGCTAAAAAGGAATTTGATAATTACTGTAACAAAAGGGAACATTTCTGTTGTTTTAATGGCACCGTCCATGATGTGGTTTGTCAGTTACTCTGCTCGAACAAAACACTTAACATAAGCAGCACATTTTTACTTTAAAATACATGAAGCTCAAAGTATTCCTTTAAGGTGCCACTTCTCGGTGTGAGTGACTTTGTCTAGTGGAAAATTGGCTCGGTTGAACATGGTGAGTCCTCCTACAAAGCCAATTAATATACGGTATGTTCCTATGAAAAAGCATTTCAAAATCTGTGATGCTCCCAGATCATTAGTCTACCTATCATTCTACCTCCCGCTGTTCAAAAGTTACACAGTAAATGCAGTCAGAAACATGTAAGCATGTTTCATTTCTGCTATCTCCTTTTGCCCTCATTATTTCTTCTTCAGAATCTCTTCCATCTCACCGTATCTCACAGGCGAACATACCAACCACATTACTCTTTGCAGACTCATCAGTCTTCTGCCTGGCTGCATTGTCTTTGTTTATAAAAGGTAAAAATGCTTGTTTTGAGATGGCATATAATCCAGAGTAGTTAAAGGCATGCCTGCCAACATTCTTAGCCCCATGGGGTCCCTTTTTTAAATGTTGAGATCAGTTCTAATTGAATTTAATAACAAAACTATTTGCTTTTAGGTCAAAGTGCCACAGGGGATGTTTTAGTAGAGGTTTGGAATTTAAAGGTAAACTGAATTTGAGCCCTCACAGGGACGGATTTAAAGGGATATGATTATTCCAGATGTGTGAAGAATTGATAGCATTGTGCTGTTTGACTGTTTTTCTCAGGAACGTCTCTCTGCCAGGTTTCGTTTTTCTTCTTGATCCTGTTCTTAAAATAACAAAAAAAAAGCAAACTTCTGTGGAAGCCTTACTGTTGATTACAGAAAATCTTTGCCAATTCTTATGGCCATAGGCCAGGACTCTAGAGTTTGAAATGATGTTGAACAACTTTCAGGTGGTGCTATGGTTTTTTTAGTCCCATTAGCTATTATTTTAAGATGAAGAGGATGAAGATCCATATGGCGATGGACCATAGATGGTCATGGGCCAAAACTGACTTAAAAACCTTGCTCTTAAAGACTTTTAAGTCTTTACCCCTTGAAAACCTACTAGGAGTAACACTTGAAGCTCTTTTCTGAACTGAGTGGTTTCTGTCATATTTCAGGCCTGCTTATAGAACAAAATGACTGGGTTTGCATCAGAAGTTAGTGAGGGTGGTCTCTGCCTTTGCAGCTACCCTTGGGAAAACCCAGAAACTATTCTAATGGTCGTCAAACCACGTCTTTATTGATATATACTGAGGTGTCAAAACTCGTCATTAAGGGTACAGAGGCGAGCATGAAAACTCAACCTTTAAAACCATGGAACAATAATCAGTGACTTGCATTTTATTTTTTCAATTCCAGTATTGCCTTGGAAATATTATTAATTATACTTCTCATTTGTGGTCTGCCTACTTTGCAAGCCACTATAACCTTCAGACTCTTCTCAGAAATGTGCAGACCAAGTAGATAATTGCTTTTCATATTGTTCATGTTGTTTACTATGATATGAGACTGTATATATGGCTGATTTTTATTATTTTGATTGCACACAGTCTCTTAGGGTTGCCTCTCCCCCCTCTTTCTGCCTCATGGTACGGCATGTTCCCACATATGTCCCATATTTTATCTTGCTTAACACAATGGCTTAAGGCCTGCTCTCTGTCAAAAGGAGAAGGTAATGAAAACCATAACGCAGTTGGAACAGGATGCCTTGGGTTTTTAGAAGTAGATAAGATAAATGTCCAAGGGGTTACACGCCATCAGTGGTTTATCTTCTGAGATGGGAGTGTTTGCTGACGTGAAATGGCATGCACAGAAATCAGACTCGAACCAGTAAGGTGGTGAGTTTTATCACTTAGTTGGTCAGTAAAACTAAATCTCAGACAGTGTTTGCTGGAATTGGGAAGATTTTGTTTTGTCTTTTAATCTCTGGCTTTAGCGATCTGCTGAGGTGGAAGCAAGATTAATGAAAATTAGCGGCAGTGTAGGAGCTCTGCAGGAATTCATTTATTTAATGCCGTGTCTGTTGTTTTCCACATTGAAACTGCTAACGTACAAGGTGTGTCGGCTTGTTGTTGGAACAAGGACATGTTGTAAAAGGCGTTGGCTCCTTGGTCCATCACTAATAACACATGAAGTCTGACCTATTTAGAGTTACTTCTTATAAACGACATAGACTTTGTACTGTTCTAGTCGGCTACTGTTGTAAAAATCCTGTATCAGCTGGGTATATATGTACAGAACGAAGGCGTGGAATAGCATCACTGCCAGAAGATAACCCTGTACTTTGGTCTGCGATGCCTCTTCAGACATTTTTGCTCTTCAGTATGCAGACATTGTTTATGCTGCTGCAATTTTGCAGTGTCGATAAGATGGACACGCCTCCAAACTACTTCCTGTTTTCAGATATCTGATTGCAAAGAGACTGTCTGTGGCCATTTTTAGCTGTCACTTAAACTTCTTGTTTTAAAAACACTCAGAGAAACATATAATCATCTTTCTTTTTGTCTGTCATTGCAGCCTCGCCAATTTGATATCACTAGAACTCAGAGAAAATGTATTGACATTCCTACCTGAGTGAGTAGTCAAAGTTTTTTGTGGACATTTATTTGGTCCTAAGCATTTTTCTATTTTTTTTCTTCTATTTTTTAACTTGTCTTGCATGTGTCATCCACAGGTCACTATCTCAGCTTCAGAGACTTGAAGAACTCGATCTAGGCAATAATGAACTGTACCATTTGGTGAGTTTTTTTTTTTTTTTGGTCTGGTGCTTATTTACTCAGAAGAATGCCACAAACAAAACTTTTCTCTTTTCCTTGTTCTTGTCATGTCCAAGTAGATTAGCATCCCTCGAGAACAGCTTTCACCTGTTATCGTGCAGCTGGGAGGATAGCCATCTGTTTTGAGCTTTGGTTTTAGGTTGTAATCTTATGTGAGAGGTTTAACTCTGATGGTGAATGAAGAACTGGCAGATCAAGCACGGTTTGCCTGCCAAGAATTGTCTAGTAGACAAGTGTTTAATAATATTTATATAAATGAATAGACATTTGAATTGACTCTTTGCTATTATGCCAAAAAGCAGCACAACAGGTGCAATC
Organism: Heterochromis multidens; assembly: GCA_015108495.1. Lineage (NCBI taxonomy): Eukaryota > Metazoa > Chordata > Actinopteri > Cichliformes > Cichlidae > Heterochromis > Heterochromis multidens. The sequence continues at coordinate 45,006 of VUQS01003494.1, forward strand.
ATGTTGAAGAAAGCAGCATTGCGTTGGAGGGAAATCCTTGTCAGTTTAAAGCAAGTGACCGAGATGAGTTTTTCTGCTTTGTCTTTTTTGTCTCTTTCTCTTTTATATTTTCCTGGCTCATACTCTAATGGTTGCTGCATTTCTTCCTCCCACGTAGCCTCAGTCAATAGGCCATCTTGTCAGCTTGAAGGACTTGTGGCTGGATGGAAACCACTTGACAGAAATACCTGCAGTAAGCTAATCTTGCATTTCATGTCTGTGTTTTACAATCTGTTACAGTCTCTCTGCTAATTAAAATACCACTGTTATTTGCATATTGTTACACATATATATATAGTTCAGTGCAGTGTACAGTGATGAATTTCTACTCCTAGATTGTGTTTGCTCTTATATTATTTTAACATACACATTTGCTTACCACAAGTTTTTCTCTGAACCGTAGGAGCTGGGCAACATAAAAAGCCTATTGTGTCTGGATGTATCAGAAAACAAGCTGGAGCGACTTCCAGAGGAGTTGGGAGGCCTGGTGTCACTCACTGACCTGCTAGTGTCTCAGAACAACATTGAATCTCTACCAGAAAGCATTGGTATGCTAATTTGTCAGCTCTTTTATTACCATGATTAAACTATCTTATATATAAATCTGAATCATAACATGTGGTTCACAGATATTCATTGGTGTCTGATTTTTAAAAGGTATAATATACAGCGTTTTTTCCAAAGATCAATTTGTAGACTCGTACAAAAGCAATTAATCATCACTCATGACCCACTAGAAGTGTGTTAAAGTGTATTTATGAGTGGAGAAATAAACTTTGCCTGTATTATCGTATTTGTGTTGTGTTTGAGATGTTTCTGGCCCTCAACCTTTTGGCCAGTGGGTGTGTCACCCACAGCCAATAACAGCTGCAGGTCCGTGTGTCTGTTTGATGAGGGTGGGGTTGAGCTACACACACATGTAGAGCAGAATGAAGGGTGACTTTCGGCTGCCTTTATACCAAATGCTTTAGAACATGAAGACCATGAAACAGCCGGAAAATAATGTTATATTTCTCTCATTCATGGCTTTTCTCCCTAAAGCTGCCCTGTCTAGTAGTTCCCTCCATACCTCACTTGACCATCGTTGCTCTCTTTCTGTCTTTTGTTTGTTGAGGTGAGAGGACGGGTCAAGTTTAAATGATGTGTCTACGAGTAATAGCCAACAGTTGCTACATATTATACCTTTAATTTGACAATGAAAATAAACCCAATACAGATAAATATGCAAACATCACATCCACAAGATTGATGTTGTTGTAAATGCCTCAGTAGGCTGCCTATCAATGCTTAAAAGGTTTATAAGGTATGTCATGTTCAATATATGTATATATGTTTTTTTTCTCTGTAGGAAAACTACGAAAACTTTCTATACTGAAAGTTGATCAGAATCGGCTATCGTATCTTCCAGAGAGCATTGGCAACTGTGAAAGTCTTGCTGAACTTGTCCTCACAGAGAACCAGCTACAGGTTTGTTTGGTTTCTTTTTCAACTTCATGTGTGCTCTTTAAAATGAGCTTAGCTAGTTCATGGTCAAATGGGAGAAGCAATGCTCAGTCATTACTAAGAGTCTCAAAGTGTACCAAAAAATATTCCCCACACTATTACATCTCCGCCACCAGCCCGAACCAGCCTGATCAAGGCAGGGTGGCAGGATTCTTTCAAGATTTTTTTGCCAAATTCTAATTGTGCGTTCTGAATATCAGGCAATGTTTTTCCAATCTTCTGTTGTCTGATTTTGGTGAGCCTGTGCAAACTGTAGCCTCAGTTTCCTGTTTTTAGTTGACAGAGTGGCACCTGGTGTGGTCTTCTGCTGCTGTAGCCCATCTGCTTCAAGTTTCTACGTATTGTGCATTCAGAGATGCTCTTCTGCATACCTTGGTTTTAATAAGTGGTTATTTGAGTTAGTGTTGCCTTCTTATCAGCTCGAAGTAGTCTGGCCATTCACCTCTGACCTCTGACATCAACATGGGGTTTTCACATCAGCAGAACTGCCGCTCACTGAATATTTTCTCTTTATTGGACCATTCTCTGTAAACATGCCATGTTCAAAGTCTCTTAAATCACCTTTCTTCCCCATTCTGATGCTCCGTTTGAACTTCAGCAGATCATCTTGCCCATGTCTGCATGCCTAAAGGCATTAAGTTGCTGCTATGTGATTGGCTGATTAGATATTTGTGTTAACAAGCAGTTGAACAGGCATACCTAACAAAGTGGCCGGTGAGTTTATAATATCATTTTTTTTCTTTCTTAGCTATGTCTGTGTGTATGGCACAAAAAGACAGTCATTGTGAAATCAGCAGTAGATCACATGATGGTTTTAATATTAATAACAGGAAAAAATAATAAAATAAAAATAAATCTACAATCTTTCTTTCTATTCTAAAAAAGATTAGTACAAACCAGATTTAAGAATTCACATTTCCTAGTATTTAAAAAGGAACACTACAGACTGAAGACACACAGGACTCAGGTTAGGTTTCTCGGGATGCACACACTGACACACAGTGGTGGCACACAGTGAAACAGAAAGCAGTGCACACATCACCACTGATAAGTCTGCCTGTTTTATTTTGTTGTTGTTGTTTAAATGAAATACAAATGAAATGGCAGTGTGGGCAACACAGTGCATGAAAGCATTGCATTATACCGCACAAACATGGATGATTTGATTGACTTTATTGTCCTCTTTTTGTGGATAAATTCACCAGTGGGAGAAAAGGAAATATTTATTGTATCTTTTTTATGTATTTCAAAAATCTTTCAAGCACACACTGATGTTCCTTCTAACTTTTGTTTTGGTTTGTTATTACAGAGTTTGCCGAGGAGTGTTGGAAAGTTAAAGCGACTGTTCAACCTCAACTGTGACAGAAACCAGCTATTGTCTTTACCTAAGGAGGTGAGCTTTTTCTATACCAACAAAAAAAGGTGTTTTTTTAAAAGCGAGCTGGCGAATTGCCCATCCAAGCTTATAGCTGCACTGAAGCGCTTACTTTCTTTGCTGGTAGATGACCACATACATGAATTGCATCTCTTGGGTCTTGCGTGCTTTGCTGTTACTGGTTTTGCCACTTGCTTGCACAGGTTAGACTGGAAATTGAAACTGAATCTGTTTTGTACACACTGCTCTAATGTGGTTATGTCAGACTACCATTATTGTAATATGATGTTTTTCTGCAACTGTTACGAGGGAGTTAAAACTTAAACCAAGGTTCGTTCACATTTGACTTGACAATGCTCTTGCTTGTTGTGCTCTCTCATTTCATTTTTACTGCTCGGTCTCCCAGTTTGTTCAGCTTCAGCTCTGACTCAGTGTGTCCTTTGTGTTTGTATGCAACATTCTTTTCTAACCTCTTGTCTGTGTAAGTAAAGGCTCGCTTGGTTTAAAGCTTCATCTGAAAGGCTTCTTGAAATGTTGGACAATGCCCCTGTGTTTAAATGATGCAAAGCCTGCAGTGTTTAGAGAAAAATAACAGTAGGCACACTTTGCCTGGATAATGAATCCATGGTATCAATGTTTTGCATTGCATGACATGTCTAACAGTGACAATGTTACTGTGGTGTGTGTATTGATTTGAGCTTTGCTGAGCTACTTGATCATTGGCTAGGGCTGGACAATTAATCAAATTTTATTTTCAATTACGATGTTGGCTTCCAACGATTACAAACACAAGGGGATCGATAATTATTGTGCCACATTGTGTTTGGTATAGATGCTCTTGTTATGCACTGTATTTCACCCCTCCCTAAAGGCCCGAACTCACTCCCCACTAGGCTGCTGCATGTTTAGTTCATCTCAAGCCAAGATTAAAGAGAGAGTCTTTGGATGACAAGATAGTTTATACATTTAAAGTTTAAAAAACAGGTCATCATTTTATTGACCAAAATAATCATCATGATTTTTTTGTTAACAGCTCCACCATTGGCCCAGTTTTATTAACTTTATTGACTCTATTGATTCATTATTACATGCACAACACTTTCTCCTGGATCTGCTTAGATAGGAAGGCCAGTGCCCTGTTCTGCAGTTAAATAAAAAAACAAACAAAAAAAAAACCTTAGGTCCATCTAAGTTTCACAAAATTGAGCTTGGTTGTTTTTGCATAATTTTGCTGACACACAGACAAACAAATGGCTCAGTGATTTTGAACCTTTCCCTACTATTCCTGTGTGTGATTGCATTTAGCACCTGGAATATTTACTTGTGCAGTTGAGGAATTTACCTTGCACTTTTTTGTATGATAAATCTAATCTGTTATCGTTAGATTCATCTAACAAGTGTCTGTGAAGATAAATAAATTACAGCTGGAGTTCAACTGGCACATAAACTCTTTGTTTTGCCTGGCTACCAGGCCTAATTGTTCCTAATTTTAGGCCACTCTGCCACATCTTATTGACATGTAATTGGTCTTCCATCAAGATCACTAATCCCGGGACAAAGTTCCCAAATGCTGGCAACAGATTTATCCTGCTTTTTATTGCTGTGGCATTGTTGAAAAATCAGATGTACATTCAGATTGGATTGATAAAGTTATTAAGACAGAATTGTATTGGCAGCTGTGTGTGCTTTCTTATAATTAACCACTTTAAGTTTTGATTTGCCTGCAGCTTAATTATGTTGTGTCTCCTGTTACTTAGATTGGCGGCTGCAGTAGCCTGAATGTCTTCTGTGTACGAGAGAACAGGCTAACGAGGATACCGTCAGAGCTGTCACAAGCCACAGAGCTGCATGTGCTTGATGTCTCTGGGAACCGGTATGTTCACTCATCTCGTGCTGGCAAAAGTGGAGATATCAGTTTATTCCATCTAAAAAAAAATCATTCCATAATAACTATCAAAACACTTTTTTATTTATGATACTGTTTTATAAATAAAATACTTGGTCTTTACCTTCTAATCCCTGAAGATCATCTTGATGTTTCGACCATGTTATTCACCGTTAGTCAGAGGTTGTTTTGACTTTCTCTCTCTGCCTGTACCTGTACAGCTCCAAGCTTTGTCTAGAAAGCTGCAGATATCTGCAGCTTGAGTCACACACAGACAAGTTCACCTCTGTGTCTGGAGAGTGTTTCCCCTCCTCCACATAAACAAAACAACTGCCATGTACCTCATCCAAATGTGACACATTTACTAATCCAGACTGTGCCCACAGCAGTGTGTATGTTTTGGAAATAATAGCCAGGAGTTATCTTTTTTTGAGGGGGGGGGGGGCTTATGTGGGCAGTGATTTATTTCCTGTTTGTTTTCAGGCTCACCCACCTACCGCTTTCACTGACGACGCTACAACTGAAGGCCTTGTGGCTGTCAGAAAACCAGTCACAGCCGCTCCTCACCTTTCAGACTGATGAGGACACTAACTCAGGCGAGAAGGTGCTCACCTGCGTGCTGCTGCCTCAACAGCCATGTGAATCAGACAAAGGTAATGTTTTTCATCAAGCAGAAGCCTGAGATAAATAGAGAGGTTTGAGCAATCATGTAACTCTAGAAAAAAGCATTTTTCTTACTGGTTGATTGAAATCACTGTGCTTCTTTGCATGAGAACATTTTGTATGAATAAAAATGGAGGTGGATCAGTGTTTCCATGCTCTTAAAATGATGGGCTTCGTCCAGAGTGAAATAACTTGTGTGATACTTGTCATCAGTTCTTGTATCATCTCCTGCGGTTTTCATGACATTATCACATGATTTGCTCGGAGGAGCAAAGTGTGTTCTGCACCCTCTGATCCCTTCCTGCAGTATCTGTCAATTATGAGGTCCTGTAAGGGATCACAGTGCCTATAACAGATCAGGCCCTCTCTCGTCCCTTGAGACCCTCCTTGAAAATGTTTTTCAGAAATGTGGTGGATTGGACAGCTAAAGAGGCTTAAAAGCTGCTGGCTTGCTGCCACCCAAAGCTCACCCACTGGGTACAGAGATGCCGCTGAGGGCCGGCTCTATCGCTGCCCGATACCGCAGTTTATTGTAATTTTTTTCCTGTCCTGTCATCAACAGATTTGCACACAGATCTGTAAATATTTGTGATGGAGTACAATATGCTTGCTTATCACTTTATTTTGCATGCTGTTTTTTCCCAGCAAAAATAATTAGCACATTCATTATTTATTTTGTAATGTGCTGCATTTCTTCTGTGGGAGAAATGCAGCTATAAAGCCGGTGGAAGTCGGGCAAGTGAGGCTGAGGTTGGGGGCAGGGAAGATTGTGTTGCTGTAAGCCTGTGACTAAGCTGGGATTTGAAACAGTGATCTGACAGTTTCAGGCTCTCTCTCTCTTATTAGCATTGGACAGCTTTTATTTCTTGTGTTTGCAGATTGCAGAGAGCAATCGTAACCCTTACTGATTTTGATTTTTTGACATGTATACTTTAAGCTTCAGCAACATTATTATGTGTACATCAATTCCAGTACTATAAAATATTTTGTCTGTTTTAAAAACAACCTCAGGCTCTGATAATCTTGCCCGCTGCGGAGCTGTGGAAAGCTTGGTGAATGAGGTTGCAAACGAAACATGGGACGACAAGGCCACGAACAGGACCAGTGTCATTCACTTCCTAGAGGGGGATGACGATGAAGATGACGATGACGATCAGGTGAGACCATAGACTGTACATAAAAGATGGACATCATTTTAAAACTTTCATTTTAAAACCTATATTTGAACACTTGAGCACAGTGGGTGCAATTTATTCATTTATTTTGGATGAAAACGAGGAGTGCTAAGTTATCTAAGTAGCAAGCTTGGTTAGCTTAGTTTCCATAGATTTTAATGGGTGCATGACACCTGCTAACTTGTGCTAAATAACTGACTATTAAAATGCTAGAATTTTACCCACCAAAACTGGAGCACAGACTCTTAGTGCAATTAAAAAACAGCTAAACCTGTCATTTGTCAGATTTGCATTAAAAATGCTCCAAAAGGAACTAAAACTAGAAACTTCCTCAAGAGGTCCAAGTCACTGACTTGAGATAGCTGTGCTAGCCTAAATTTAAGCCTTAACAAAATGAATGAGTCCATTACACATTATTCTTCTAATTTACACACAGTATAAAAACTTCAGCAAGTGTTTGAACTGTTACTTGAGAAAGCATCAGGCCAAAAACAAAAGAAATCAGTTTAGATTTAAGAAAAAGAATTTTTGATGGTCACAAAGCAGGAGATGGATATACAAAGTTATCACAGCGTTTCCAAGTGTCAAGAACTGGAGTGAGAAGTATCATCAAGAAATTCAAAGAGAGCCACACAGTACAGAACAAGCCTGGCAGAGGTAGGAAGCGAAAGATTTCAAGGACTCTGGAAAGAAAACAAGACCCCGGAACAACTGTGAGGATTTTGAAAGAAAACCTCAAGCAGTCGGCAGCAAAACTGGTTCCGGGTCGTCGCGTTGTCTTCCAACATGACAACGACCCAAAACATGCATCATTCCTGGTGAAGAACTACCTCCCAGAAGACCAAAGTGAAGGTTATTTACTGGCCTGTACAAAGTCCTGACCTGAATCCCATTGAAAATCTGGTGGGTGAACTGAAGACTAAGGTCCATCCAGAAGACCTTAAAATCTGGAGGGGCTTCAGAGATTTGTCAAAGAAGAATGGACTGGGATTGCTCAGGAGTGTATGTGACTTGTTGAAAACTACAACAACTGCAGGCTGTTATCCAACAAAAAGGATACACAATTAACTATTAGCATCAGGGGGGCTAATAATTTTGACCCTGGTAGTTTTTGGATTTTGTGAAATAACTTTGTTTCTGTAAAGTAAAATAATGTAAGCTAAAAATTCCATACTGTTTAACAGCACTTGGGATATATATATATATATATATATATACATATATAATTTTGATAGGGAGGGCTAATAATTCTGTCCTCATCTGTATATCAGGGTGTAAACATGTTAACTTCTGCTGTAAATTTGGGCATTATAATATGGGAGGTTGTGGGGATTGCCTCAAATGGCTTTTTGAGCAACTGTGACCTTTTGTATGCTCAGCCTTGGGTTCAGACAATCATGCTAAAGTACTACAAAATAATGGAAACCCCTTTAATATATTTCTTTTAGGTTGTTTCGATCAATCGTGAATACTAGGCATGCGCATTGACTAATTTGTTTTCTCATCACAGTCTGGTAACCTTGTTCTTTAGCTCTCTCCAAGGCAGGACAGTTGAAGCAGATTTAAAAAACATCCCCCTAATTAGATTCTGTTTCATCCACACAGGGGAGGCTGCTTCGGCGGGCCACGCCTCACCCCGGCGAGCTGAAAACTATGAAGAAAGCAGCTGAGAGCCTCCGCAATGACCTGAACGCTGCCAAAGGCCTGGACTCCAACAAAAATGAGGTCAATAACGCTGCAGACAGAGTGACCACGTCTGTGTGACCTTTACCTCAGAAATTTTTTTTTTTTTTTACCTCCTGTGTCTCGCCGTGTTGTCCTGCACAACCCAGTTGCCCCTTTTCTCTTTTACCTACAAACCCTGGTGTGGCTTACCGCTCCTGTGATTAAACCCTAGGGTGCCTGTAACCTTACTCTATCTCCAGTCCTGTGTAAAACCCACTCAGCATACCAGGGCCGCTGTGCCTTCCTTTTTTATTTTTAAATAATTGTTCACAGCGATTTTCTGCACAGAGATACTCCTTTTGAAAGACATTTTAGAGATTTATTACTTTTTTAAATGGCTCTTTTTAAGAATATAAATTAGGTAGTTGCACTATTATAAGTCTTTATAATGTGGTCAAATCTTTTAAATGTATTATTATATATATGTTCTATATATTTTTTAAAACACTGGGTGAGTACTTCTTTTTACCTTTTGGGCAAACAAACCAGGATTTCTTTTGGACCTACTGATTAAGGATTATTGTACATACTCTTGTGAATATTGATACTTTTATACTTTTTGGCAGCTCAGATGTAAATAAAATGTATAGCAAATTTCTTAATCATTTGCAATTTTAAAACTTTTTTTTCTTTTTTCAAACTTGGTACATTTGTCTTTCATTGTATTTCTTGGTTTAAATCAAAGCAATGAACAAAACACAGTCACTAATGTCTTATTCAACCAATATAATTGTCATTGGATGAGTGGATGGCCTTGGATCCTTGTATTAATCTATGAAACATCTAGACCCATATTTTTGGATAATAAATAGATTAATTTAGTTTGGGTTTAAGTACCGCACATCAAACTTTAATTACTTATCTGCAATGTAACTATGCAGAAGTAATAATGCTGTCTTATTATATGTGCTGTGCTTCACTGCTTTGCAATGTTCTTCAAATAGATGCCAAAAACAGATGTATTTTATTTTGTCTTTAACAAAGAGTACTGTATAGAATAATCGTTGGAAGTTTGATGAGGTTTGTACCACAATGTCAAAATCCTTTAAAAATGTAGTTGTTAAAAGTTCCTTTTCAATACACTTCTCAGCTTTGTTCAAATCCTATTCTCGATGTGGTACACGATCAGTTGTATCGTTTTTGTTTTTAAACTGAAAAAAAGTGGACCAGGGAAATTGGTTCAAGTGTTGGTTTTATGTTTTTAATTATGTTCTGATCAAACTGCACAAAACAGATCTCAAATAGGTGGTGAGCCTGGGGATTTGGATGACTTTTTAACCACTGATCAATAAAATGACACTAAACAACACTAAACAATATGTTTGTTATTCCTTTAATTTTATTCGTCACCCTGTTTAATTTAGATTACAATATAATATTTTCTGACTTGATGTCATCATAGCAGAGAAATTTTAATTGCCAGATTTAAAAATTTTGAGATACATCTGGTGGGGTCTGTCTTATGACCCCTTTCTAAAAATATATTTTCAGTAAGTAAGCTTAGAGTGGACCTGTTTCAATTTGAGGTAAAACTTTTCCTGATCCTTTCATGCTTATTCTGTCTGTCCAGAAGTGCATGATGTTTCTGTAATGCTTTGTTGGCATGACTTGTTTACCCTGCATGTGTTGCATGTTGTTCCGATGCTGGCATGCTTTGACTTTAATGCATATATATGCATTATTCAAAGAAATTAAGTGAACTACTGTGATTTACTATTGTGAATCCATTTCACCTGCTTTGGTGCAAATGAAAGTGACAACAAGCGCTGTATAAGGGCATCAACCCAGCAGCAGGACCAGTATCTACTCCTTTGTGTGAATAGATGAGGAAGAGCACTGCCAGAGCCCTACAAAATGACCTCCAAGGGGCTACTGCTTTGTGAGATGATATTGCAGGCAACATAATGTGCCCCATGGTGTCTCCAGATTGTTTCATTTCTGTCCTATGTGCTCAGTGTGAACGTGATCTGTGAAGAGAATGGGGTGCCATTGCTGGACCTGCCAGTTCTGGTGTTCTCTGGTGAATGCCAGTCGAGCTGCATGGTGCTGGTCTGTGAGCACAGATCCCACTAAAAGGACATTAGGCCCTCATGCTGCCTTCATGGAATCTGTTGCTGACAGTTTGGTCAGAAACATGCACATGGCAATCCTGCTGGAGGCCATTTTGCAGGGTTATAGAAATGTTCCTTCTGTTCCTCCTTGCACAAAAGAGCAGATACCAGTCCTATGGCCCTGTCCAGCTTTCCTTATGTAACAACCTGCCTCCTGGTGTCTCCTCCACACTGATGAGACTGTGCAGGGAGATACAGCAAATGTGACAGCTTGTATGGACGTACCATGTATAAAGGAAATGGTCTACCTGTGCAACCTGAATGGGCTGCAGTTACCAGCAGTGACAAGGACACTAGCAAAAAGCACAGCTAGAGAAAAATCAGGAGGGATAAGAAGTGTCCCTGGTGTCCCTCAGGGATCAATGCTGGGACCCCTGCTGTTTATAATTGATCTCCTCCTATCATTTTGGTATACAGTTACATTTTTATGCTGACGACACACAACTCTATTTTACTATAAAACCCAGAACCTCTCTTCCCCTTCCTATTCTCACCTCCTGCCTACAGGCCATCACCACTTGGATGACAGTCAATCAGCTCAAACTCAATGGCAATAAAAGTGAAGTTATCCTTATTAGCTCACCTTGACCTTGAGTGCTTTGAGAGGTGCCAACAAATAAAATTTATTATCATTACAATTAAGGAGAGAGCAACAGTCTGTGGCCACCTCCTGCAAAACCATACCCTTTTCAGGGGTTGTGTTGTTTTTGCCTCTCCAGTGCACCTGTCACTTTCATTTGCACCAAAGCAGGTGAAATTGATTCACAACGATTTATGTTTTCTAATTAGACAGATTGACATCCCTGAAATTTAACTGACTTTGTGCTATATTGTGACGATCAAGTGTTCTCTTAATTTCTTTTTGAGCAGTGTATATACAGTATATACAGTATTTTGGGGCTCTTCACACCCAAACACAGTGAAACCGGAGCCACAGATTAAAGGAGCACACGTATGTATTGATCTGTTATCCTAGTTTGAGGCATCTAAAAGTAAGCTAGTGCTCATTCACTTTTAAATTTTATCAAACATTTGAAGACAAACGTACTGGCTTTGGTGCTGAAAACAGTTTTAATATGTTTTTTTTTAATTAAAAAAAACACTGTCACTGTTCCTGACCTGTTTGTATTGATAAATGTAGCACTGCTTCAGGTGGCCTTCCACTGTTTTAAGGTAGGGGCTCCTTAAGTGAGACTCCTGTGCATTTAAAGCACGTCATCATTCTTGACTCCTTCTTTGCCGTTCTTCAATCTTACAGTCATGGGAAATAAAAAATTCTGGCAGAAGTGAGAGAAAGAGATATGAATTCAACTTTTGTCTTGGTGGCTTTTCAGGGCTTCAGAACAATGTAAGGGGGAAGGTACTACAGTCAGACACTGACTGTTCTGATGCACTCTGGTGCACAAAACAGCCATAATCATTATGGTGGATGAAGACTTTATTAGTCTGTCTCTCCTGGCAAGCATTAGATTTGTCCCAGGACTAGCTTGGGAAGATGTGCTACTCCTACTTCATGTCCTACTGACCAGTGTACATTTGCATTCAAGATTTACTTAACCCTGAGCCATCACTGTCACTAGATATTTCCTACAAAATATCACATTGAATTTAAATTTTCAGCACCAGGCAGTGTCTTCTGACAGACTCCAGGAGTGTAGAAATCCTCATACTAACCCGCCCCTCAGGACCACTTCACAAACCTGGGCCATCCCAGGCTTCAGCTGGGTGGCAAGCAAACAGTGTCTACAGAAGGAATCTCAGGTGCTGCCAGCCAGCGACAGTGTGTGTGGTCGCTGCTCCGGCACAGACAAAGACACAAAGGAAGCCGAACAACCTGAGGAGGTTTGTTGTCCCACTTAGATATCTTAGTCAGATCATATTGCTTTATTTGGTATCTCTTGAGGCCTCGCTGCTCTCCTGCTTCACTTCTAGATTGTATGTCCCATGCCAAGAAACCCTACCTGACTATTAATTTCTTAACAGAATATTTAATTCTTCTAAAAATCTGCATTTTTCTTAAGTCTTGTGAATAAAATGATTAAAATGTTTTTGCTGATATCGCTCACAGACAGATGGTAAAACCATGAAATTATTTCTTATCACCAGGCTGGTGCGGGCCAGCTGTCAGAGAGTGATGCCTTACCTCGTCTGTTTCGCCACCAGAGAGTTGAAACCCAAGAGTTCAGGAAATTTCAGCATCACAGAGCTCTTATTAAAGTGGGTTCTGGTCCCCATGGAGACCCTGTCCGCAACATAAAGATCCCATCCATCACAGTGCATCAAAAATCTTCTGTGCTGACCGAGAAGTCCTTCCTTCAGGAATCATTCATCTCCCACAAAGTGCCATTAAGAGTAACTTCACTCTTTCTTAAAAGTCAAATTGCCTCTTCTGGGTTGCTCTAGTCACTGCAGAGAAGTGTATTCATTCTGTCAAATTGTTGCCAATTGATTTTTTTAAATGTATATATTTATAAATGCCACAGTGTGTTGCTCCAATCAGGCCTCAAATGGACAGAATTCTAGCCTTTTAATTGTAATAAAATTATTTCCTTTAGTTACAGATCAAAGTGTCTGGCCAGAGGGGTAGTTTGGGAATCAGCATTGCTGGTGGAAAGGGCTCTCTGCCTTACAAAGATCATGATGAGGTGAGTGCTGGTGGAGAAGAGTCGGGTGTTGCTCAATCTCTTGCAACACTGTACATTTATATCGCATCGTTTGGCTGCCTGAATGAAGATGATGAGAAGCAGCTGCCCTGAGGTTCTCATGGATTTCTTGCTTTTACTCAAACTCATATGGATCTGTGTGCAACTTGAAGAGATTAGCCAGCCAAAAAAGCTTTCATTACATTCTTGAACACAAATTTCATCCATGCTAATGCGTCTATTTCTTTTCAGGGCATTTTTTTTTCCCGAGTAACTGCAGGGGGGCCATCAGAAAAGGCTGGAATCCATGTTGGAGATAGACTGCTGGAGGTATTTGTAACAATTATTCATAATTTCAGATTTATATACTGGATAATATTGAATACTGTGCAAAAGTCTCGAGCCACCCCTCATTTCTTTACTTATTTGCTTCCAAGGAGCTTTTTTTTTTTTAAAGTGGTCTTGAGCAATAGTTCTCCAGGCTTTCTGAAGATCTTTCAAAGGTTTTCTTTGGACATTGACTGTGTTTTCACTCATTTTTCAGTCCTTGTACTTGACCATTTTCAGAGGAATGTTTGGGTTTTTTTTTACCTATGAATCATGCAAGCATAAAAAAGGCACCTAACTCAAGAGATGAACCAGTCTTGTGTCTACACATAACAGACAACTTAACAAACCAGTTTTAAATTATATCTTTAGGCACTTTGTCACTAGCAGCCTGCCACAAAAACACAATTTGTTCCCATTTCTTTATTTGAATCTACAAATAAAAGACAAATGTAACAGTTTGACAGGCATGAAATAGCATTTTTGCATTAACAAGGTATTCCCCAAAGAGCTATTAGCCGGAAACTTTTCATATCTTTGCATGGTGTGCAGTGTGTCCTTATAAAAATAATTGAGGAAACTGGACAGATGGAGGACAGAAAAAGAAGTGTCAGGCCTAAAAAACGATCTACAGCAGATGATCACCATCTGAAAGCCATGTTCTTAAGAAATAGGAAAAAAATCCAGCAAAGACCTGACACAGGAACTGAGAGATGGATCTGACCCTTCAGTTGATCCACCTACTGTTCACTAAAGCCTCATGAAAAATGGTCTCAGTGGAAGGGTGGCTGTCAGGAAGCCATTCTAAAGGAGCAGCCAACATCCAAAGAAGAGCTTTGAATATCCTTCAAGAAGCCTGGAGAACTATTCTTGAAGACTACTTAAAGAAATTCCAAAAAAGCTTGCCTAAGAGAGTTCGGGCTGTGTCATACCATATGTTGACTTTGAAGCTCATTAGAATTGTACAAACTCTGTTTTTGCCTTATGTACTGTGTTTCAATGTATATTTGCACATGTTTCAGTAAATCGCTGCACCGATTTCTCATTTTCCTAGCCAAATAGAAAGAAAGAAAGGGTGGCTCAAGACTTTCGCACAGTACTGCACATGCCAGTTTGTGAAATGTGAATGAATTTAAATTACACACATAAAACTCAGGTACTTCCTGTTGGTGTTCCTCTTGCGACCAGTGGAGGGCATCATAAGACTAACAGAGGACACTGTGCTGTGACAAGCAGAAAACAGCAATCAAGAAGTGAATATTTACTTTTAGACATACTATTTCAGTACCTATGGTGTGTGTGTGTGTGTGGGTGTGTGTAAGAGAGAGAGAGAATTTCTCACCTCTGACTCCTGCTCCTACTTTCATTGGTCCTGAAAGTATAATATGGCCATCACCCTTCCAGGTCAATGGCATCAGCATGCAGGGGGTGACCCACCACGAAGCGGTCAGCGCCCTCCGGAATGCTGGGAGTTGCATCAAGATGAAAGTACTCAGAGAGAGGCTTCTACTTCGAGAGGTGCGTGACCTGGACGTGTCTCAGGATCCTCAGGATGTGGCTGGACGGCAGCTGTGCAGCCAGCCTGGTGGAGGCCGAAGCAAACAGCTCAAGCTGGAGAGCGCAGAAGACTGTATGTCCAAGAAGATTGAGGCAGTTGTGTGCAATGGCAACAGCATCGTGGGTGGTTTACTCATATATTATATAGCATACAAAACACACTTTTTAAATTCCCCCCCTTGTTTTTCCACCTGCCTCGGGCCATACATGGATTACATCTTCAAGAAACGGCATTTTTTTTGTCATTCTTTTACACTTCTTTTCAATTTGTTCTGTTTCTTTTCTCTTGTTTCAGTCTGATTTGGAGAGTGATCTGAAAAGGACCGTGTCTGAACTGGTGGCAGAGGCTTTAACAAAAAACGATTTCATTGCAGGGGGGAAACAAACGATGACAGTAAGCAGATTTCTTATCCTTCCTTCTGAAATACCGCCTATCATATTATTTTTCAGGGAAAATCTACCGTCGAGTAGCCTACACAACAACCCATGAAATCCGGTGTCTTTTTAGACATATTAAGAAAAGCTGAAACTGCTCACAAGTAAAAATGTTATACTAACAACAACATCATAAGGAAAATAAGCTTTTTCAGTAATGTATTCAGGAAAAACTGAATTGATGTAATATTCTGTTATGGAGAAAGTGAGTACATGACAGGCCTTAGAAACTGGAGAAATGCCTTTTTTGTCCTCATTTTTAATCATAAACATAGAGTTGACATCCTAGCAACGCCTCCAACGGTCTCCATCCTTTTGAAAGGTTCATTGGATTTTAACTTTGAGGCAGATGGCCTCGCAGTATATTCAAGCACTCTTTGATAAGATGCAGTATTACTAGATGCAAGCTGTCCAGTCCCAGAAGCAGCTAAGCAACCCCTCAAACTGTAAAATTCCCACTGTGCTGTGCTTCACAGTTATTAGGACTTTTTTCTTATAAAAAAGTTATCTTTTGTCTGCTGCAAACATGTCTGCTGCTACTGTGGCCATCCGATGTGTCTGTCCTGACCAGACATGCTCATTAGTAAACTAATATTTCTGCTCAAGTACTCTTTTTGTACAGCAAAGACTTTTTCCTGGCATGCCTGCCACATATTTCAAATGTGTGCAATCTCTTTAAATTGTAGCACAATGGTTGCCAGTGGTTGCAAGACTTACTTGCGGATCTTGGAGACTTTTTTTTTTCTTTTTTTTGCAAAAAGAAGTCTGTGTTTGAGCTGAATGTCCTAGGGCAAACTATCTTGGCAATATTGGCAGTCATTAAAAACCTGTGTTACTTTTCCTTACTGTGTAATGACTTATTTCAAACAAATTGTCTTGCCAGATGTATGTGCAACCTTTTTTGTTTAATGAAGGCTTTAGAGAGATGTTTAGAACTTGGCATAATGACACCAAACACTTCAATAGAAAAGAGAACACAAGAACCAGAGAATGTCTGCCATAAATAAGAATAAGAATAAGAATAAGAATAAGAATAAGAATAAGAATAAGAATAAGAATAACTTTATTGATCCCAGAGGGAAATTCATTTGTCTGACAGCTCATCTGCTATTTATATGAGAATTGTAAAGCCTGATGGCTGTGGGTGCGAATGATTTTCTGTATCTCTCCGTTTTACAACGGAGAGAGAGGAGTCTTCCAGTACTGATGTTTTTTTGTTCCATAAAGATGTTATAAAGTGGGTGATCAGAGTTGTTCAGGATGGCTTCTAACATCTTTAGTGTGCATCTTTCCACCACCTCCCCCAGCGTGTCCAGTCTGGCTCCAATTACAGAGCCAGCTTTCCTCACTAGTTTGTCCAGTCTCCTTGCATCCTTGTTTCTGATGCTGCCTCCCCAGCAGACTGCAGCATAGAACATCACACTTGCCACCACAGACTGATAGAACATCTGCAGCATTTTATTGCAGATGTCAAGAGATCTTAGTTTCCTTAACAAAAAGAGGCAGCTCTGCCCCTTTTTGTA
>VUQS01003495.1:8738-37398 GCA_015108495.1 Heterochromis multidens
CTCAGCAAAAAACTAACAAAATACAGCCCCCCCCCCCCAACTCAAAATGTGTTTTTGGTCATTGTTACTTTTCCATCATGTCATTGTATAAAGTGATATACACTTACATGACACTTTGTTTGGTACACCTTGAACCCCCTTTTGCCTTCAGAACTGCCCTAATTCTTTATGACAGATTTGATGCTGAAAACATTCCTCAGAGATTTTGGTCCATATTGACGTGATGAAATTACACAGTTGCTGCAGATCTGTTGGCTGCACATCCATGATCTGAATCTCCCGTCCCACCACATCCCAAAGGAGCTCTATTGGATTGAGATCTGGTGACTGTGGAGGTCATTTGAGTACAGTGAACTCGTTGTCATGTTCAAAAAACCCATTTGAGATAATCTGAGCTTTTGTTTTTTTGGTGTGTTATTCCGCTGAAAGCAGTCATCAGAAGATGGGCACATGTGGTCAGCAGCAATACTCAGGTAGGCTGTGGTGTTTAAGCGATGCTCAGTTGGTACTAATGGGCCCAAAGTGTGCCAAGAAAATATCCCCCACACCATTACACCACCAGCACCAGACTGAACCATTGATACAATGCAGGATGGAGCCAAATGTTTAAGCCAAATTTTGACCCTACCATCTGAATGTCATATTAGAAATCAAGACTCATCAGACAAGGCAACATTTTTCCAGTCTTCTATTGTCCAATTTTGGTGAGCCTGTTTGAATTGCAGCCTCATTTTCCTGTTTGAAGCTGACAGGAGGGACACCCAGTGTGGTCTTCTGCTGCTGTAGCCCATCTGCTTTGATGTGTTGTCCATCCAGAGATGCTCTTCTGCATACCTTGGTTGTAACAAATGGTTATTTGAGTTCCTGTTGCCTTCCTGTCGGCTCAAAGCAGTTTGCCCATTCTCTGACCTCTGGCATCAACAAGCCACTTTCACCCAGAGAACTGCCGCTCACTGAATATTTTCTCTTCTTTGGGATCATTCTCTGTAAACCCTAGAGATGGTTATGTGAGAAAATCCCAGTAGATCAGCAGTTTCTGACATACTCAGACCAGCCCGTCTGGCACCAACAACCGTGCCCCATTCAAAGCCACTTAAATCACCTTTCTTCCGCATTCTGATACTCGGTTTGAACTTCAGCAGGTCATCTTGACCACGTCTACATGTCTAAATGCATTGAGTTGCTGACATGCAATTAGCTGATTAGATTCTGCATTAAGGAGCCATTGAAGAGGTGTACCTAATGAAGTGTCTGGTGAGTGTATGTGCAAAGCCTCACACTTAAATCATTCTTTCTTCTGCTGAAAGTGGGAAGTTATATTGGGCTCACATTAAAGTGACACACAAAAATAATAATAATACCACTTTTAAAAGAATTAATAAAACTTTTCTCTTCTTCTACTCTCATTTTTTAGGTAACAATGCGTGCTATGAGTGAAAACGCTGTAGCGAAGTGGAAAAGGAGGGGAATATCTTCCAGGGAGAAAAAGGTCACACGCACTATCATGGCCATCCTGGTTGCTTTTGTTGTCACATGGACACCGTACAACGTGATGGTGCTAATCAACACATTCTGCTCCATCTGCATCCCCAACACCCTGTGGACCATTGGCTACTGGCTGTGCTATATCAATAGCACCATCAACCCGGCCTGCTACGCTCTCTGCAACGCCACGTTCAAGAACACCTTCAAGCAGCTGCTACTGTGCCAGTTCAAGAACATACGCACAGCACGATGAGTGAGGGTGCAAATTCTTTATTGTGTTTGTGGTGGAGTCAAAATAATGTGATAAATCTTGTAAAGAATGATGACAAAAGTTGGAAACATGTTGTTAAAAAATAGATTAAATGTGGTCTTGTGCAATTACTTCATGTCGTTTTCAGTGGTAGAACTCCCCCCACCTTCCACTGAAAATAAAACTGTGATTTAACTTATAATCGTACTACAAATTAAAACTTTCAGAGACTTAAATGGAGACATGGCTTTTTTTCTTAATTCTCAACACATTTCAGTTAGCTTTACTTACTATTGTGAAAAATACATTTGAATAACAATCATTTAGAGTTTTGTTTCTTTGTTTCTTTCCTCTTTTTGCTCCTTCTACACAAACTTGTGCAGAGTGTTGTTTAAAATCTGGTTATTGTGATAGTTTTGTGAAGGTAAAGTCTAGTATAAAAAGGAGTTGATTGAAAAGTACACTATAATGAGCATTAGAGCTGACGGTGAGCTGTAAGACAGGAAAAATCTATCTGAATGAAACCTTGTCTTTATATTGAATCAAGAGGAGAAAAGCAAATTAGCAGCTGTATAGTGATACATGTCTCGTGTGTTGTGCTAAACTTACATTTCACATTAATGGAATCTGTAATCCGTGTTGTTGTGAGACATGTGCAAATGTAAAATGTATCTCTGTCTTCCCCTCTTTCTATAAGTTTTGTTTAAATAAAAAAAATGACAGTTTGGTGTCAGAGTTATTTGGCATAACCTGTGTGTCCTCTATTTTTCTTGATTTCTTCTAAATATTAACTGAGACAGTTTCCCATTTGTTATCATCCTGTATGGAAATCCATGTTGAAAGTGAAAACTCAAGCACAGCTGACCAAATTAACAAATTACTGCCACAAGATTATAGACTGTACATGAAAGAAGGACGTCAGAAGGCCGTGACATCACCCATTGGTTTGGGTTTTTTGGGGGGTTTTCTTTAGCTATCAGTGACATAAGCATGTTTTTTGTTTTTTTGTTTTTTTTTAATGCTGGGAGTTTGTGGGACCTAATTTGCTTTTAGAGCCAGACTCGCTTGAAGAACTGCAGTTTTTGGGACATGCAGCTTGGTCTGAACACCAGAAATTGCTCGAGACTTAGATAGCAAGTTGCTAGAGCCATATACAGTCATGTCCGTGAGCGATTGTTGTAGACCAGAATGTAATCCAGGTTACCAACAAAGAACAATTTACTTCTTATTTTTAATGAGAAATTTTTTGCATTTTTGCAGGAAACATTGGGCACATGTGCAGCCCTGTGTCGTGTTACAGATTTATCACTCGAAAAATGCCGCTGCACAAGAGTTTAAACATAATTTTTCTGGATAACTGCTTTGCAAAGTGGAAGAAGTAATTAGACTTTCTACTTGAGTAAAGGTTATAATCCTACTTAAATAGGAGCTTAGTAGGTTAATAGTGTACAAATAGTGTACAAATTGTATAATCTAAATATATTTAAAGTAAATTTGCTCATTTTCTAGTATGGCACTTTTCAAAATCATGTACATTATATAAGTGGATCATAATTGGGGATAATTTATCTGAATTTCAGAAGCTGGACCACATCCCATACACTCCCCTTCCGGTCATACATCTATGAATGCCTAAATGCACAACGCCCATTTGTTCTCGTTTCCGTGTCCCCACCCTCCTTCCCATTTCTCTCTAGTTGTCAGCCTCTGTCAAAGGTATCAGGAGATCTGCCAGACCCAGAAGCTGCCACCAGTCCTTGATGAGGTCTTCCCCCCAAATGTGGCAGCTTTTGATGATTATAATAAGAATGCCATTCATTTGCAAAATAATAAATAACTAGTAGAAAGTACAATTCAAATCCATCCATCTACCCATCCACCCACTGCCACTTATCCACGTCTGCTTAGACTACCTAACCACCTCCTCAAGCTCTTCTGGGGAGTGACACCGAAGCATTCCCAAGCCAGCTGAGCGATAAAATCTCTTGTGTCCTGGGTCTGCCCCAGGGTCTCCTCCTGGCGAGACATACCTGGAACACCTCACCTAGGAGGTACCCAGGAGGCATCCTGGTCAGATGCTTGAACCAGCTCAACTGGCTCCATTTGATGTGGAAGAGTAGCAGCTCTACTTTTAGCCCCTCTGGAATGACCTACAGTAGCTCCTCACCCTGTCTCTACGGCTGAGCCCAGACACCCTTTGGAGGAAGCTCAATTCTGCTGCTTGTATTTGCAATCTCATTCTGTTTATCTCTACCCAGAGCTCATGACCATAGGTGAGGGTAGGAACGTAGATTGACCAGTAAATCAACAGCTTTGCTCTCAGCTCTCACTTCAAAACAACAGACCTGGAAAGCATTTGCATTACTGCTGACACTCCACCAATCCATCTATCAGTCCCCTGCTCGACTCTACACTCACTCACAAACAAGACTCTCAGATACTTACAATCCTCCACTTGGGGCAGGAACTCGGAGTGGACACTGTCCCCTTTTTCTACTAAGAACCATGGCCTCAGATTTGGAGGTGCTAATTCTGATCCCAGCTGCTTCACACTCGGCCGCAAACTGCACCAGTGCGAGCTGGAGTCCAGCACCTGTTGAAAAAGAACCATGTCACCTGGCAAAAGCAGAGACGAGATCCTGAGACCAACCTCCAACCCTCAGCTGCGCTTAGAAATTCTGTCCACAAAGATTATGCACAGAATCAGAAAATACAATACATTCAAAATATAGCAGAGTAGAAGCAGAAAGTATAGAGTAACACACAGAAATACTAAACTAGAGGTTTAAGTACAATAAACCTGTACTTACATGTACCAGGTTACATTCCTACTGGTTCTAATCCATGCTTTCATCCAGTGGTGTTGGGCATTGTAAGATTAACAACACTCTAGCCCAGTGGCATCACTGGTGGTGATGGCAGGGTGGGGGTGGGTGCCATCCCCCATTTCTAGGAAAAATAGCAAAATTAAGAAAATTATAGCACAAATTACCTGTAGTGTCAGTATTTTTTTTTTGGTAAAACTTATAGTTAGGGTTGGATCAGGTCACCCTGAATCCTCCCATAGTTACACTGCAATAGGCCTAGGCTGCTGGGGGTGTTTCTCCTTCTCTCACCTCTTTTCACTCACCATGTGTTTATACACCACTCTGCATTTAATCATGAGTCATTATTAATCTCTGGTTCTCCTCCACAGTGTGTCTTTTGTCCTGTCTTCCTCCCCTCACCCCCAACCGGTCGTGGCAGATGGCTGCCCCTCCCCCAGCCTGGTTCTGCTGGAGATTTCTTCCTGTTAAAAGGGAGTTTTTCCTTCCAACTGTCACCAAGTGCTTGGTCACAGGGCATTGTCTGATTGTTGGGGTTTTCTCAGTATTTCTCAGTATTTCTCTGTATTTTTGTAGGGTCTTTACCTTACAATATAAAGCACCTTGAAGTGACTGTTGTTGTGATTTGGCACTATATAAATAAAACTGAATTGAATTGAATTGTCAGAACCATTTTCTGTTGTGGCCTTGAAATATTTTTCGCTCTGTGTTTTAAGAGCAGGAGCACATTTTTCTTTATTTGTCTGCAACTTCTTACCTGAACACATCAGTACCTTACTAGTAGCCCCTAAGATGGACAGGGCATCATAAACTCTTCCTGAACATTCTCTTAAAGTGTTCTCACTCAGAAGGTTTTTCTGTCTCAGCGGTGGGGAAACGCCTCCCAACAGCTACAAAACTGTTACACCCTCTAGTGGATCAAAACTATGTACCTGGAAGCTAAAAGGTAGAAACCTGAAAAGATTACCTCTGTCCAGTTGACTGTGTACTGTGCAAGAGAACCTTTTGTTCTGTTTGTGGTGACCTTTACTGTGATCTATTTAACCAGAAAATACCAAAACTATTCTACAGACTGAACTTAAAGGACATGTTCACAGTTTATCAAATCTGTCTTCAAACACCAGTCAGGTGCCCATATGAACATTAAGACTTATCTTTCTTGCTATAATCATTCCTCCGGTTCATAGTGGCCATTAAAATGGCTCTGCGCACTGTACACTGGGTATCATCCAAAGTTTATTCTTTTAATAAGTGCAGTTTATTGGGGAAACACTAAGAAGAATTGACTGATAACTGTTTCCAACCCCTTATATATAAAAACATCAGTTTATCTGAGAAATCCCAGTGCTTCTGCCTATACCTGTGGTCTAAGTAATCATTTTTTGTTACAAACTCTAACATCAAAATCCATTATTTTGTCTGACATCTCACGTCTGTCAGCTTGGCATTAGAGCAGGTAGTAAGGAACCATGGGGCCTCTATTGATGCTGCTGACTTAATGTGATTTAATGTAAACATGTCACCATGCCTGGTTGTTTATAATATAACCCCCTCTTCGAGTTACACATGTACCTTAATGGGATTTGAGTCAGTGTTATCAAAGACAACACAAAAACAAGAAATGCAAGTCTAGATAACTCAGATCTTGAATGCAAGCGCTTCTTCTTATAAAGAGGTGTCCTTTTAGTATAAAAGACTGTATGATGGCACAAACTGACAACTACTTATTGATAGAGGTAAGTTACATTCATGCATTTCCAGGTTATGTTTGCCTGTGTCGAGAAGCAGTGCTCACATCTCTGTTTACTCTGTACACACTGCATCCAGGATTAATTATCTGCTTTACATTTAGTCAAAGTAACCAAGAACTGCTGCTGTTTAGAGTAAATACACTCCATGCAGGAGGAAATATCAGATGTATGTGGGTAGGGGATGACTGGGACACACTGGAGAAGGGAGCTAATTCAACCTCATTACTATCAGATGAAACATGGAAAAGAACCAGGACCTGGGACTAGCTGATGAGTATCCAAAACCACAAGAGGAGTACAGAGCTGAACTTAATGGGGAGGATATGGAGTATGCTTCTGGTGGAACAAGGGAAAGCAAAGAACAGCACGGCAAAGGCAGTCCAAACCTGCTGCAGATGCTAAAGGCAGCAGAGAGGAGGAGGTCGCAGCAGGGTCGGGACAGAGACAGGTTAAAGGTATCTGAAGTTGTGACAAGAGAATCGGTTACTGAAGCTCTGAGGACTAACATGGTGAGCAGAGACAGTGCTTTCACTATCTCACTTTAACCAAGTATGCCAGACCCACACAACGTTACACATGGACCTGTAATTGTACTCCACAGGAAGCGTGAATGTGCATCTACTCATGGTGTTAATGATTTTTAGTCGCAAAGTGAATGCTCCATGAATGTTTGGCCAGTACACTCATGCAAATACTGTACTTGCTTTGCCTTTCTGAAAAGATAGGGCAGATTTTTACTCCTTTAAGCCTTTTTAGTGGTGTTAGGGAGTACAACTGCAAATGAAAGAAAGAGATCTGACAAACTGACTCACATCATGTCCCCTGAATGCAGCATCAATTGGGGGCCTTTTCAGAAATATACCTATTTACAATCAGAAGTGGGCAATATATCCTGTTCTGAGTGCTGATCAAGGCAAAAAATACTGAATCTTAAAGTTCGTATCATGCCCTCAGATTGTAACACGGACTCTGAGTTTCTGATTCTCTGACTTTAAAAAGCTGCCCTGGAGCCACAGAAGACATTAAACACCTGTTTCAACAGAGTCTTGTCCTTTCCATTATAGTTTAAATCATTGGAATACTACTTGAAGAGACTTTCTGTAACACCGCAGAGCTACTTAGTCATTCAGTGGACAGAAAACAATGAATTCATGCTCTATTGTCACACGAGGAAGCTTGAGCTGCCGTCTGTATCCCTTTTGATAAAGATAGTGTTTTTTCTCTTGGCTGGTTCTTTTATCACTCATCTTTATGTTGCAATAACTGTCATGATGTTGCAATAACTGTCACCTCCCTGCTGTCTGTTTAATTTGCTATATATAAAATTATTTTTATCTGTGGCCTCAAAAAACAATCAGCTGAGATTTTCTTTCATTAAATCATGCTCTTCATCTTTACAGTGCCTGCTTTATATATTGTCTCAGAATTCATCACAAATTCCTCACAAAGTTCACGTTACTCACTTTGTTACCACCTTCTTTTGTCACCTGTTTGGTGAGGGAGTGGCATAAAGAGTCACTTGAACAGCATCAGCTTGCAGATCTCCAGGGTTCCTGAGTGTCACTGTGAGAGCGCTGTGCCACCATGAAGAAAACATATAATCTAGTGAATATATCTAAGGCCAAGAATGAGGAGGCAGTGCAGTCCATCTGTGTCAAGGTATCACAGCTTTCTTTCTTTTGTGGAGGGAAGAGAGTCAGGATTTAATGTGTAATAATGAACAATAAGCTTTTCAAATTAGAGTGTTTAATCAAAGAGCCCAGTTACACTGGTCTTTGTCGATTGCAGTGACATAGAGGAAATGCAAACATGGACACAAAAAAGAGACAGTTTTACAAATCAAGCCTTGATTCTGAGCTTTCATTGCAGTGTATGTGCAGTAGCTGGTTTGGATTTAAATCTATGCCTCATTAAGTTAACCTTCACACTGCTCAAAGTCAAAGGTTAATATCTTCTGTGTTAATGATTGATTGGCTGCTTGTCTACGTGGGAACTATTTTTAGAAGGTAGTATTTAAGTGATCATTACTAAAAATAAGTCTCCTACAATCATGTCTTTGAAAAGGCCCTCAGGCTTCAAAATACAGCTTTATTTATGTTTATTGGTGTCTTTTTAAAATAATGTAGGTTTGTTTGTATATGATATTACTACCCCACATGGACAAAAGTCCTGGGCCACCTACACAGAAACTTATTGGCCAGCGTACAGTTTTTGTGTTGATGTTAATGCCAGAGGAGGTTTGAATTCTGCAGTTATTGAGTCAGCAGAGTGTTGGAGATTTTTACACACTCTGCGCCTCAGCAGAGTGGCGACCCCGCTCTGTAACTATCATGGTCTGTGGCTTTTGTTGTGGAGTTCTCTTATGCGTATTCAGTCCTAAATTCTGGCTTCTCTTTTGACTGTTTCTGTTATTCTGAGTTTTGATTCCTGTTAGTTTCATGTTTATTTCAGGTTCTTATATTTGAGGTCTAGTTTAGCTGTTATGGAGTTTAGTTACTTGTGTCCTTTCTTGTCTGTCAAGTCCGTTCATGTCTCTGTGTTTCCCTGTTTCTGTTATCGATGTTCACTTCTTGTTTTACTTTGCTAGTTAGTTGTCTCCAGTGTCTTGCATTTAGTTTTGCTTCCTCCCCTGTGATTGTGTTGATTGTGTCTTGTTTCGTCCCAGCTGTGTTTAATCCTCAGTATGTGAGTACACATAGTCCTATCATTCTTTAATTCAGTGTCTGTTATGGTTAAGGCAGGAGGACCCAAATGCAGGACTCTCAAGGCAAACCTCAATAAACAAGAAAAGAACCTTTATTTAGGTGGAGGAACTAAAGTTCATAAAAGTACAAACAGATAATTCATAGCAAAGTTCAAAAGTTCAAAATCTTTCCGAGCTCCACAGGCACAAATTAACACATAATAAACAGACTACAGACTAAAGGTTCCATTATACCAGCTGATGTCAAATAGACCTCACATCCGCTGTTGCAGGTCGCCGTTTCTGCCAGTCATGCACCTCTTGATTTTTGTAACTTGGCGCCTTGTGCTGCTGCTGCCACAGCCGGGTTGAAGACACAAGTGTTCGATTGTGTCGGTTTTTAATAATATATCAGTATAGAAGCTCAGAGATTATACAAAGGGAGATGTTGGAACAGCCTCAAAAGATGAGACTTTGTGGAAAAAACTGTCTTTGCTTCCAGTTTTGACTTCTTCTCCTTCTATATCAGCACTGATGTGAAGGTATTGCCTAAGTTGCAATACCTATCGTTCAGGAGAATATACTGCAGCGGCTACCTGCACCATAATGGCGAGCATAAATGGATGTGGCTGTGTGATGACATTACCAGCGGAGTGCAAAGCGACCAAGATAGTGCATTTACGGTGGCCTTAAGGTTAACAGAAAACAGACGACCTGACAAAGAACCAAAGGCAGACTACAGCTATACATAGATGGAAGGTAATGAAGGTAGAGTGGTATATAAAAATATAAAAAAAAAATAAAAAAAAAAGAGGTAGAGTGGAGACACCTGAGGCTGAACTAGATCAGAAGTAAAACTAAAAACAAGGCACAAGAGACAAATGACTATCAAAATAAAAACCAGGAAATAACATGACAGAGAAACACCTAACACGGAGACAAATACCTAGATACAAGATACGAGAGGATACCAGAGGATACTGGGGAAACTTGAATAAACTAAAACACAAAGAATCACATATAACTCTAAACGCTAACAGAAACCAGAATACAAAGTAACAAGAATCCTAAAGACATGATACAAGTTAAAGATACAAAAACACAAAGGAATACAAAACCCCTGGGACACTAACAAACAGCAGGAATCAACTAGACTAAAACAATAAAACCAACAGAGGCCAAGGCAAAAGAAAACATGTACCTAAAACCATAAGAAACTCATAGTACAGAAATGAAAACCTGGACCACCCACTAAAAATTCTAAACCAAAAAAGAAAAACTAAAGAACTATAACCAAACAGAGAGTACTTAATAGTAAACATTCATTCAAAGTTCAAAACCCAGAAAACTGACGATCCTGAATCCAGGATTGTGACAGTGATCCCACTCTTCCTGTGTCCTCCTTGTGTTCCCTGGCTCGATTTCTGGTTGCCACTTGGCTGGACTTGCTGCCCGTAATCTATAAAGCTCGTCTTTTGTTCACCATGTCTGCTTCAGAGTCCTGTGTTTGGGTTCTCTGTCACACCATTCATTACAGTAACTTTACGCGCTCTGCCACTTCGTGGCTCAGTTGCTGTGGTTTCTAAACACTCCAACTTTGCAATAATACTACTTATAGCTGATCATGGGATATCTAGGAAGAAGGAAATTTCACAAACTGACTTGTTGCAATGGTGGCATCCTGTTACAGTACAACGCCCAAATTCAGTGAGCTCGTTGGAACAATCCATTCTTTCATAAATGTTTGTAAAGGCTGGGTGCTTGATTTTATACACCTTGGCAATGGGACTGAAAACACCTGAATGCACAGATTAAGAGGTGTGGCCCAATACTTTTGTCCATAAAGTGTATATTTCAACCAGATCAGCAACGAGGACTAATGTTGTTATGCATATGATGGGAGACCTTTGCCAAACAATCAAAGTATTGAAAGTGAGGCATGTTG
The DNA here is from genome assembly GCA_015108495.1 of Heterochromis multidens. Taxonomy (NCBI): domain Eukaryota; kingdom Metazoa; phylum Chordata; class Actinopteri; order Cichliformes; family Cichlidae; genus Heterochromis; species Heterochromis multidens. The sequence continues at coordinate 19,678 of VUQS01003495.1, forward strand.
GGCTGTTTTAAATCAGTAGGTTTATGGGGGGAAAAAAAGTTAATTTATGTGGAACATATTTAATTCATTGATGAGTTTAAGCTTTGTGAAGCTCAGTCTCTTTCCATGTCTCCCTGCCCTGACTTCATAGACTATCATCAGTGTCTGATCTGGCACTTGACACTTAAATGCTACATTTCAAGTGTTTAAAATCAATCATGCATGACACTGTAGCTCCTTTGAATTGAGATTTTCTGATAAGTTACACTTAGAAACCCGAACTCGTGCTTCCCTAAGAATCTCTGTCCTTTCTGAAGGCAGGCAGGCAACAGCAGTGATCAAACCCTTTTCCATGAATAATTTTTTCAGCTGTATGGCTGCTGTGTTTCAGCCACCGATGCAGTTTCTTGATTTTTTTCTCTGTCATTTAGTATCTGAAAGTGGCTCCTTGCTTACAGAGAACATGACTGTGTTGGTTGCTTTCTCCTTCTGCAAGGTTTTAGAGCAGCTGACAAGTTACCATACCCAATAACTGCACTGAAACAAGTTAGTCAAACCTTTAAATTAATTTAAGAGCTATATTTTCCAGAATGCAGTCTGATGTATCTGAAAGCACCCTTTCAACTAAATGCATCTATGATTTTAGCAATTCTACCAATTTGTATAAGAGTAAAAATCCTCTGATCCCCTTAAACCTGCAACCGTAAAGCTTCAAACACTCAATCCAAATGCTTAGTTTTTGGAAGTTGAGGTCAGCATGTGGGTGTGTTGGTCTTGGTGGGTGTGCACATATGTCTGCACACGTGGGTAAGAGAAAGAACAAAAGCTGAAGACAGGTGGTGAGGCTTCAGTGAGGCTGAGCTGTAGGTCCAGAGTCTGTGCGTGCAGCCAGGGAGCAGACATGGCCAAGTGGGATTCCTGTAGCAGCAGCCAAGCCTTCAAACAGCCACACTGGATGGTGAGATTGCAAGAGATATAGAGATGAGAGAGAAAAAGAGAGGAGCATTTATGACACTGAGATGGTGTGAGAATAGAGGTGAAAGAAATTATACCGTGAAAGTTGGTGTTTATGAGCAAATTTATCAGTCATGACTGTCACATCTGTCTGCTTCAAGCAGAGGGGAAAAAACTTTATGTTTGTGACCTGTTGAAAGGTAAAACTAAAATATCTGGTATCTGTGTCTTTGTAAACCTGTTGTGATTAGTGTGATTTCTTTTTATGGTTCTTTAGCAAATACAGTTCACCGACCAGAGGCAAGAATTCAACAGACCTCCCACGAGGACTGTTCGGTCCATGTCTCAGTCATCTACAGATAGCTTCCCTTCAGGTATGGAAACAAGGAAACACACATGCTCTTAAGTCTAATCATATGTCTCTGATATATAAACTGAGCTGTTTTTTTGATCCCAGCGTCACAAACTGAGGATTAGCCCTGTAGGCTAAACCTTAATTAAAGGAAAAGTCTTCTGGAGAATTAGGCCTCATTAATTTGGTCCTAATCTGCTCCATGAGCCTTTCTCAAACATGTCAGTCACTGCCAGAGTATATGCAGACTTCAAAGAGCTCAGAGAAAAGACTCACCTAGCCATCAAAAAAATGAAGGCTGGAAAACTTGAGCCAAAGAATCATGTGTTTCTGTAATACTCCTTCATACGTAAGCCAGCTGATTGTTCTCACACACCGAGTCTAAATTATATATTGCAGTCCACAGTGACAGCTCTGAGGATGACTCTCCCAGAGACAAGCTTCAGAAGACCACCAAAGGCCCGTCTGACTTCTGCATAAAAAACATCAATCAGGCTGATTTTGGACGCAGAGAAATAAAAATGGCAGAACAAGGTGGGCAAATACAAACAGCCTTCAAACCACAGTTTATGCAGAAGTTACACTATAACAACAAATCAGTATTATTACCCATCTAAAAAAAAGACTCTGTAGAGTAACGGACAAGAGGAGGATCTTAAAATGTCCTTGTTTTTGTGTCTCGGTTCTCATCTGTGATATTTAGAAATGCCAGCTCTGATGAACCTGAGGAACAGGGCAGGCGGGGAGAAACCGCTGGCTGGAGCCAAAATAGTGGGCTGCACGCACATCACTGCACAGACAGCGGTCAGTTCAACACACACACACACACACACACACACACACACACACACACACACACACACACACACACACAGCTATCAATTAAAGAAACAAGCACTGTCAGAGATTTTCTGAGTGCCACAGACTGACAGATCTGGTTTGCTTCTTTTAGTAGAGAGGAGAACATCACTGTCTTAGCACCTAAACGTACCTAATGTATATTGTGTATTATCCACAATGCATCATATAAATCTGCATTAGAACATTATAAATGTAAACTACTTCAGTGTGCCTCTGTGTGTTTATGGTTTCCTGCAGGTGCTGATTGAGACTCTGGCTGTGTTGGGAGCTCAGTGTCGCTGGGCGGCCTGTAACATCTTCTCAACTCAGAATGCTGTGGCTGCTGCTCTGGCTAAAGCAGGTACAGCTTGTGCACCAGCTCCGCCACCTGATTTCTCAAGTTTCATTCTTAATTTCTTCTTTCTCTTTTGACCATCACACATTCTTCATGCCACCTCCTCTCTTAGGCATCTCAGTGTTTGCATGGAAAGGAGAATCAGAGGATGAGTTCTGGTGGTGTATTGATCAATGTGTCGGCAGTGAGACCTGGCAGCCCAACATGGTATGCTGATCAGCTCCTCTTATGCGTTACATAGCTTCCCTGGTTGTGCAGATCAAAAGGGAACAGCTCTTTAAAAGTGGAATTTAATTGAATGCTATGTTTAATGTGTCTTTTTTTTTCTCAAATTGGGTATATTATGCATATTTACAGCTCTATGTCCTTAGCTATGTTTTACAGGGCATCAGTGCAGCCCATGAGTTCATCTGCTGTCTGAAAAAAGCTGTTTTGGCTTCTCCACCTTTAAGCTAACTTTCTTCTAAATGGTGGCTATCATTTGTGCCTTTAAAACATCTAGAAACATCCATAAATGTATCCATGAAGGTGCTTCTAGCTTGTTATTTTCACTCTTGTCAGATCATGGATGATGGAGGCGACCTGACTGACTGGTTCTATAAGAAGTATCCGGACCTGTTTAAGAAGCTCAAAGGTGTTGTGGAGGAAAGTATTACAGGCGTCTATCGGTGAGTGTAAACATAAAGCTTGAATGATGTTATTTTAAGTTTACAAAGTCAATCTGCAGCTTACGTGTGTGTTTCTGTGCCTCTGATTCAGGTTGTACCAGCTGTCAAAGGCAGGCAGATTGTCTGTTCCTGCTATGAATGTCAACGACTCTGTGACCAAGCAAAAGTTTGACAACCTCTACTTCTGCAAGGAGTCCATACTGGAAGGGTAATTAATCCTGTTGTGACTGTAAACAGGTAAGAGAACCAGCATAGCAGCAACCTGATTATGGTCAACTCTGCTTCCAGGTTGAAGCGAACCACTGACATCATGTTTGGAGGAAGACAGGTGGTGGTGTGTGGATATGGTGAGGTTAGTGTGATATAAAGTACGTGTCCCGTGAAATAACTCACATTTAAGCTACTCTGCCAGACTGTGTTGTATGTTTTTTTCTTGTAGGTTGGAAAAGGTTGCTGCGCTGCCCTAAAAGCATTGGGTGCTGTAGTGTATGTCACAGAAGTGGATCCTATTTGTGCCCTTCAGGCCTGGTATGAATAGAAGAAGCTTTTATCAACCGAGATGTGAAGTGTTCCCTCTTCTTAAAGCCACACCATGAAAAAAACATGATGAAATACTGTTTTAACCCTGTCCTCTTATCCCCTCCTTCACTCAGCATGGATGGCTTCAGAGTAATTAAACTGAGTGAAATAGTCAGACAGGTAGACATGGTCATCACCTGCACAGGTGACTGCTGTCATCCTATAATTAATATATATTTTTTTAAAAAACAAAAAAAACAATAGATCGTTAATATTTATTTTTCATCTGTTTTTATTTTATTCACTGCTTCTCTGCAGGGAATAAAAATGTTGTGGTGAGAGAACATCTGGACAAAATGAAGAATGGCTGCATAGTCTGCAACATGGGACACTCCACCATTGAGATAGATTTGGTAAAGACAGATGCTGTGTGTGTGTGTGTGCGTGTGTGTGTGTGTGTGTGTGTGTGTGTGTGTGTGTGTGTGTGTGTGTGTGTGTGCAATGGCCTCAATATGTGAATGATTTGGTGTTAAACTATAGATTCCTATGTCTCAGGCAGGTCTGCGGACTTTAGAGCTGAAGTGGGTGCGTGTGAGGCCTCGGGTGGACCACGTCATCTGGCCCGATGGCAAGAGAATTGTCTTGCTGGCAGAGGTGAGGATACTCATATTATTAAGTGTTTATTACGGATGAAACATGTGAGTAATATTTGTCTGCAGTGTGCAGGAGTATACTAGACAAAGAGATGATAGGGGATAAAGAGAAGGAAGAGCAAGGGTTCATGTTAGGAAAGAAAAATAAGAACAAGCAGGTATGCAGGGCAGAGAGGAATTTATAGACAGTCATTGAGGAGGAGGAGGAGTGTTTAAGGTTTGGTCTTGCTCATGAACTTTGGCCCAAATCTTGTAAGAACTTTAAATGTGTGTCCTTGGAGTAGATTGCTTATTTATAAAAAAAGAGAAAAACACAATCTTCTGAATGATTTGTAGCGACGAGATGGATGAATTTGAGGGATTTTGAGGTAAAAACAGAGAGAAATACAGGAAAGAAAGGCAGCAAACACTAAACAATCACATAAGACAGGACAGGAAGACCATTAGTGTACATTGTGCTTTAAACTCAGGGTTCATACAATATTATCCTGTTTATTATATACAAACCACAACTCAATTGGCATGAAATATTATTTCAAATGGTTGTAATCATAGCCGCTCTTATGTGATTTATTTTCATTTGGTATTGACTTTTCTCTCAGGGTCGTTTGCTGAATCTGAGCTGCTCCACCGTGCCCTCATTTGTCCTCTCCATCACTGCTGCTACTCAGGTAAGAAAACAGATTTAAAAAGTGGTTATTGTTTTCTAAATGCATCACAGCAGCTCTGTCAGTCATTAGGCTGCTCGCAGTCACTTTTTGTTAATGTTCACCGATATGTTTCAGGCCATGGCTCTCATAGAGCTGTATAATGCCTCAGAAGGACGATACAAAAAGGATATCTACCTGCTGCCAAAGAAGATGGGCAAGTCCCCAGCTTAAATACACTGAAACAAACATTAAAGGGGACCTATTGCGTTCTCTCTATTTTCCTTTATAATATACACAGTTACAATGGTGGATGTTCACATTAAATGGGCCAAAGATTCAAATAATAAGGCAAAAGCTCAGGTTTCAGACTGCTCTATACACTCTGTTTCAAGGAACTTTTCCTTCTCTTACTTCTGCATGATGTCACCAGGGATAGCAGGAATGTGTAGTGCAACATTTATTCAAGTACTTTACTGAAGTACAGGTTTAATGTGCTTGTACTTTAGTATTTCTATGTAGTATTTGTATGTTATGCTACTTTCTGCTTTTACTCCATTGTATTTTGGATGGAGTTATTGTATTTTGTACTCGATACTATTTATTTTAAAGCTTTAGTTACTTAATATTTTGCTGAAAACTATATAAGTAATTACAGTCATGAAAGCTACAACATTATAATGATATACCCATCAATGAATCAATAATTATCATGTATTATCAATTATCAATAATATAATGTATATGATGCTGAAAACTGCCATTTTACATAATGAATATGTTTACTTGGGATACTTTAAATACATTTTTGGTTATAGAGCTTGGTTATCAAGCTACTTAAATAGGATTATAACTTTTATTAAAGTAAAAAGTCTAAATACTTTTTTCCACTTTGCAATACTATTATTCCACACAAAGTCAAGCTCAAACTCTTATGCAGCAGCACGTTTCACGTAATAAATCTGTAATCGGTCTCAGGGCTGCACATGAGCCTACACTGATTTTTTTTCTGATGAATTATTCTGATTTCCTGTTTGAAACCAGCACTCAAGTGCTGAAGTTCTCATTCATAGTCATCCCACATCTCTATCTCAGCCCCTTAAATCTGCTGTTCCACAAAGTAAGGCAATGTGGCCTTAAAAGGAGAAGAGCTAAAACAGTTTGTTTCAAACAGCTTATGAACTGAATACTTACATGCTACTATAGTAGAATCCAAGAATAAATATATGAAGGTGAAAAAGAGAATAATAGATCCCCTTAACTTAATTCAGCTGATTATAAATATAGTCAAGAAGCAAATTAAGATATTATAATCCTTGTATCTTCATATTTTCAGATGAATATGTGGCCAGCCTTCATCTGCCAATATTTGATGCACACCTCACAGAGCTGACGGACGATCAGGCCAAATACATGGGCATCAGCAAACATGGACCCTTCAAACATAACTATTACAGGCAAGCCAAACTCCTCTCTCTAACACACACACACACGATAACACACACATTTGTATGTTTATAAAATGAATCTTTTTGTTTTTTGTTTTTTTGTAACAGGTATTGATTTTTTGGTCATAAAGCTGAAAGACAGAAGCGCTTCAGACATGCTGCTGTGGACTTTTGTTTGAAAACAGGAGCACTGATGCCCTCTACAGTCTGAAGCTCACAGAGGGTTGTGAAGTGACAGTGGATTAGGACTGGTTTTTTCTTTATTCCTATGTTTTATGTTGTTGTATTGTGTTCTAGATTTTCAGTGTCCACAGTAACAGAATGTAATTAATGTAATTTCGTAATTTGAAAAGGTTAAAAAAACAAACTGTTCTGAATGGGATGGAGTTACCTTTCTATCAGCTGAATGGAGCACCTGTAAAAGTGATTATTGTCTCATCCCCAACGTTTTCTAACATTTACATTTACCTTAACTTATATGAACTATTACAGGCAGGTTATTAGATGTTTGTACATATAAATATAAAAATTATTAGAATTAAAAGATTGATTTTGCTCTTTCTGCATTTCTATCTTATAACTTGACAAAAACAGGAATGTACTTTTTTACTTCTAAACTATAGAAAAACTTAAGTAAGTAAAGTTTATTTAAATAGCGCTTATCAAGAACAAAATTCACAAAGTGCTTTACATACAGAAATAGGTATACAAATTAATGAACACTATTTCACTTTTACTGTATTAATAGATACTTAGTAGAGAGTGGTTGTGTAAGGCCTTGTATATTCAGGTTTATTCATGGTTTCCATGGACAAGAATAACCACAAAGCTGACCAGAACCAGCTGGTTGGAAGAACAGTGGTGTGAAAAAGTATTTGCCCCCTTCCTGATTTCTTAGTTTTTTGCATATTTGTCACACTTACATGTTTCAGATCATCAAACAAATTTTCATATTAGACAAAGATAACCTGAGTAAATACAAAATGCAGTTTTTAAATGATGATTTAATTTGTTAAGGGAAAAACTTTATCCAAACCTACCTGGCCCTGTGTGAAAAAGTAATTGCCCCCTAAACCTAATAACTAGTTGTGCCAACCTTGGCAGCAAGAACTGCGATCAATCAAGAATCTTTCAGATCACTGTGGAGGACTTTTGGTCCACTCTTCTTTGCAGAATTGTTTTAATTCAGCCACACTAGAGGGTTTTACAGCATGAACGGACTATTTAAGGTCATACCAAAGTATCTCAATCGGATTTAAGTTCAGACTTTGACTAGACCCATCCAAAACCTTCATTTTGTTTTTTTGAGCCATTCAGAGGTGGACCTGCTGGTGTGTTTTGGATCACTGTCCTGCTGTATAACCCAAGTGCTCTTGAGCTTCAAGGCACAATCAGACGTTCTTCTTCAGGATTTTCTGGTAGAGAGCAGAATTCATGGTTCCATCATTTACAGCAAGTCATCCAGATCCTGAAGCAGCAAAGCAGCCCCAGACCATCACACTACCACCACCATGTTTGACTGTTGCTATGATGTTCTTTATATGAAATGCTGTGTTAGTTTGATACCAGATGTAACGGGACTCAAACCTTCCAAAAAGTTCAGCTGTTGTCTCGTCAGTCCACAGAATATTTTCCCAAAAATGTGGTTAATCACAGTTAATTCATGATTTAACAAGGGGGGACAATTACTTTTTTACAGGGTAGGCAGGTTTGGATAGTTTTTTTTCCCTTAATAAATGAAATCATCATTTAAAAACTACATTTTATATTTGATCATTTTTATCTCATATTGAAATACTCATATTTGTTTGATGATCTGAAACATTTAGCTGTGACAAATGTGCAAAAAACTAAGATATCAGGAAGGGAGCAAACACTTTTTTCATGTCTTGATGCATGCTCAATGCTGTCCAGATGAACAGATTCAACTTTTTGGGACTTTTTTCATGGCACTGTAACTCAGTCGCAGCTTGACAAAGACAATGCATTCTGACTTTTAACCACTAGAGGGCGTAAAAGTAGTATTATCTTTGGGTGATACAAGCTATGCTCCTAATTGCTTGTAATTCTCACAATCAGAGTCTTCAGTCCTTCTATCCTACTATGAATATCTGACACCAGTATGTTTTAATTCATATGTATGTGCATGTACTTGTTTGGCTTATACTGTGGGGACATGAATCTTTTCGTACAGTTGCAACATGGGGACAACCTCCGTTGTGGGGTCTGTAAGTCCCCATAATGTATAAATTTTAAGATGAAGACTTTGCCCAGATCTCTTGGGCTGTCCAGACTCTTTGCAGTTCAGCAAAGGTCTGAATTTTTGCAAATTCTGCAGGGAAGCTGCAATGACAAAATGAGACTTTCTTGATGCATTTCCGAGAAACTGGTGGCTCACATTGCTCAGAAGTCTGACAGAGCAACATTAAGTGTGGACTTTGAGGCGATAACGAGTGGGAGATATAAACTTTTGCATTGCCATCTACAAAACTCTTTGTCGGAAGGTCAAAAGTAAATATTTACTGTAGGCTACCACGGAGTTGGGTTATGTGGCTTTGCAGAGAGAGTAAAAGCATGGCTGAAAAAGTCAGTTAAAAAAAAAAAAAGACAAAAAACAAGTGGCTCAGTGGAGCCTCATGAGAGGAAGTCTGAGGTGCTGTTTTGCAGCCTCAACCTTTTTGTGTGGAGTTTGCATGTCCCCCGAGTGCCCTGGTTTCTCCTACATTCCAACGAAATGCACTTCTATTGAAAACTCTACATCAGCCACATAATTGCATTTGATTTAACTGAACTTAAACTATATATATAAAATTCTATTTTCAGCTGCTCCCTTATTCACAAGGTGTCACCACACTGGGTAGCTCCGCATGTTTGATTTGGTAGACTTTTACACTGGATGCCCTTCCTAATGTGGCTCCAAAGGAATTTGTGTCTCCTCCTGGGATCGAACCAAGGATGTCAAACTCATTTTACATCATGGGCCACATATGTACTTTGATCTTACATGGGCCAGACCAGTGAAACTCTCCTTTCTGTCAGTGTAAAAAACTTTAACTACACATTTAGATATCTTAATATAAGAAAAAAGAAGTGCAATTTCAACAGTGTCTCTCAGTTTTTCTACATGATAAAGAAATGCTGCTGTAGTAAATGAAAGAAACCTGTCAGCACGACTCCTAAATAAATGTATAAAATTATAGAAGAAGTTCTCATTGCCCAGAGTGTCCTGTAATTGTAAAACAGAAAGTTTTTGTTAATTCACAGAAAATGTCCTGGTTTTTTTTTCTTTTCATTTGGTGTGGGGTTTTTTGGGTTTTTTTTTTAATGTGGAGTAATTGCATAAAACACAAATTTCTACAGTAGATGGTGAAAAAACAGGAAATTGTCTGTCATCTAATTGTTTATCTATTACTTAATAACTTTGGTGTAGTATGAATAGCCATGGGGGAGGTCTTCATCGGTAGGAAAAGCTGTACAACTTAAAAAATATGGTTAAAAATCCAAAACTTACGCCCTTCTTCACATTTTTCAAACCCATCCAGTGGGCTGGGTTGGAGTCTTCACCTGGTTGATTTTGGCCCCCAGGCCTTATGTTTAACACTCCCATGTTAGGTGTGAACCATGACACTATGGAGCCACCTGAATTTAAATTTAAACTAAGCAGCTCAATGTGAATCTAACAAATACACTGTTTGGTTCAGTTATTAAAGCTCTGGAGAGTTGGATAGATCAAGATATCCCAAAAATGAATAAACAACCTCTTTTCCAAAGATTAGATTGAGGCCATTTTTAGAGGCAGTTAAAGTAGTTTTGTGATGACATCACTCCCTCTGCTTTACATGTGCTCTTCATAGATGCTAGGTAATTAACTATATTTCACGAAAATCCAGCTGGTCATATGAAGGTGATTATCTGTTTTCCTCAAGTGTCTGTCTCTGGACATGGAGTCCTAAAAATACCCCCCAGTCCCTGGATTATTGTAATCCAGAGTCTCCCTCTGTGTGTGTGTGTGTTTATACCAAAGCATGGCCTACATCCTTATTAAACTCTATACTACGATTCTTTATGGCAACTAACTAAAGTTCACAATGCTGCATCTGCTCCTTTACTTTTCTGATTATTAAAACAAATTGTTTTACAAATTCACCTCAAACATCTCATACTCTGATATAGTAACGATAAAATTAACCTCAAAATAAGTTTTCCTTACAAACTTTGGCCTTTCTCGGTCATTTGTATTCTCGGATAATCTCAAATGAATCAACACTCACCATCCCATTGAGATTAAAACACCTTTATTGTAACAGAGAAGTAGCACAGTAATGTACAGTACAAAGTAGCAGCTGAGACAATGGCAATTAAACCACCATTAGCATGTGTGATTAATGAGGAGATCCTTCCATAACTTCCACACCCAATCTAATCTAATGACACCACTCATTCTCTTGTATTACCAGACTCCCATAGTCTCATAGTATGTGTGTGAAGGAGGGGTGTGTGTCCTAGGGCAGAGCCGCTGATAATCCATTGGTTGGTGATGCATCTGCAGAAGACAGATGGTCTGTGCAGCCTATGCTGTTGGATGTAGTAAGCTCAGTTTGTAAGCAGTTTTAGCAACCAGGAAGTCGTGTATCAGGATTTCATGTGTGTGTGTGTGTGTGCGTGTGTGTGTGTATCATTGTCTCCTCCCACTCAGGGATTCTCCCTAAAGAGCTTTGATGCCTTCCCTGCATCACTGCACGGTCTAATCACTCGTACCAGCTGTCAGCATGTCAGCCTCCCTCCTTCCTCTCTCTGCTGGCACCACTTAACCTCAGGTCCTCTGCAGTCGGCCGTAATGGACTCTCACGGCATCCAGACTGAGACACGATGAACATACATCAGCCGCTCATTGCTCTAACTGCTCTCTCCAGGCACACACATGCAGGACTACCAGTTATATGTTTTGTCCTTTTTTGAATGTGCTGTACTTTTGTGAAACCTTAAACTACTTTATGGTGACGTGCTAAATTATGAGCACAGATTTTCCTCTTTTCTCCACATCATTTCTAAACTGTGTCTGCTTCCTGGTTTTGACTTCACTTTTGTTCATATTCATGTGCTTAGCTAAATCGTTTTAATACCTCTTCACACTTAAATTGCAAAAACATTGAAATCTCTTTAGTGTAATCAGAAAAACATATTTGATAAAGGAAACATTTAATTCGTGATAAAAGCCAAATTTCATGTCTTAGCACATTTTGGAAACATTTTATTGTAATTTTCCCACCTGTGAAAACCTTTACACTGATGTCAAGAGTCCAGAGTCTGAGTGATAAACACAGAAGTTCTTCTTATGCATGCCCCATATTTATTTAACTGTTAGAATACACAATCTCTAAATAAATATTCAAGTTTTGTTTTAAAGCCCCCCAAAACATCACAGGAACTTAAACTCTTTATTTTAATATGTTTTGCCCCAAAACCATCTTTAAATGACCAGAATCAGCCTTAAAAACTCACTATGTGTATTTTATGTTAAACTACAGATTGTAAAAATCACCTTTTGTCTCTTTAACTTCCCTGAAACAGAATTGATGATTTTACTGTGAGCCCTCAATGGTAGCTACAGCCCTGTGGATCTAACAAATGCATCTATCTGGAGTTTATGGTGGCTGAGCTGAACAGAGCGCTAACATCATTTTGCACCACTTCACTTCAGACCTTTCCTGGCTGAGCAAGATCAGGTTGCACCATCAGCAGGGCTTCTGTGCTACAAGCCTTCTACTGCTCCTTTCAGCCCAATAATCAAAATGTCCTTTGGTTCATACTTTAAGTGTTTGGGGTCTAAGATTACACAAGAGTCTGATATTGTGATCAACAAACTGTGTCCAAGAAAGCGTTGAGAGGCGTCGTAGCTCTGAGGAGGTTAGAGGCAGACTCAGGGGACTTGTGAAGAGTTTCTGTTTCCGTCTTGTTCTTTGAAGATATTGTAAATCTTCTCCATCCTTGCAGATTTCTAAGGTGTTCTGAGACTGCAAGAACGCTCAGGGGGGAATGGTCAGTTTTAACCCCACACTGCTCCGCCTGCAGTCACTCACACAACCAACACCTGAGCCCACACACTCCCAAACCTACCAACCATGACCTTTTTTTAACACCAAGACCAGTGTTGTAAAATAAAGAGAAGATTTTGACACATCTCATGCACATTTCTAAACACGTCGTTCTGCAATGAGTCCTGTGTTGGTGGAGGGTGGTTGGGTAAAAGCTCTCAGTCAGTTGTTGGCAAGTCTAGAACCACCGGATCCTTCCAGCTCACCAGAGTGAGTTCTACCATTGCCAAACACTGTTGGAGAGTGCACCGGTAACCACCACCAGATCTGTTACATGGAGCAGCATGTCAGAGATAAAGCCTCCATGGCAACTAGTGACATCTGAGATGGACGACCCAATCGATGAGATCCACAGTTCACCCTCCCCGTTGCTCCCTCTCTTCCCTGTTTGGTTCTTTCTCACAAAGATAGCACACAAGAGATGTCAGAGTATGTAGAAAAAAGTTTGGACTCCTAGAACCTGAAAAGCTGCGTGTCTGTCTTGTCCTATATTGGCACTACACATGATTGCTCAAACAAGGAGAAACAAAGCAAAAATGTGCTAGTGCCAAAATGGGCAAAGAAGTCTGGACGTGAGGTTGAGAGTGGATCCATCCCTCACACTTGAATCAGGATCAGGACACTAACACAGGCAGTGTGGTTCTGTCTCTACTCTGTTTATGGCCCTATGGTAATTCACTGATAGGGTGCTGTGACAGTGAATTCTACCAGTGCCATACACAGAACAGGAGGAGATGGAAGTGAAGTTTGACTATACAGCAACAGACCAACAGCACAAATGTGAATCCTAACTGCACTTTTATGTCTTTTCTATAAAACTACCGCTAACCTTTTTAAGTTTTGTCTTCGCTGCAGTCCAGTGCAGAGTGGAAATGGTCAGACTGTATCAAAATCAGTAGTGTCCTTCCCTCATCGCTGTTTTGTCTATAGCTCACAGAATAGGGAGTAAATCCAGCTATACCATCTGCTGCTGGGCTACTGGATTGGCTTGTAGTCTGTTTATCCCAGTCACCCACTGTATTTGAGTAAATCTGCAAGGTGATGTAGATATAGCTCTAAATGTTAGCATTGGATTGCTGAGGGGCGTTGTATTTTGGCACTGCATTTATGGCCTCCACAAGAGCCTTCCTGAACACGGTCTGAAGGTCTGCTGCTTGGATTGATTCTGGCTGTAGGGAATGATGTGCTAAGTGATTTTTGAGATGCTTCAAATGGGTCCCAAAGCAGGGCTCATCTTCCCGTTTCCGGGAGAGATCGATACTGTAAAAAGCTTGAGAGAGAGAGAGAGAGAGAGAGAGAGAGAATATCCTGAAGTTGCTCTGTTTAGCTGGATGTTTTTAGTTGCTCCTAATATCTTAGTTGATTTCACTACTGAACAATGATTATTAGTTCACTGCACCTTGTGTGATCACTGTTTATTTATCTGAGATGTTCAGATCTTTATATCAGGTTATTTGCAGTAGTCTTGGAAACAAAATCATTAACTCATTTTTAAAGAGATACCACACTTTTTAATAATGCTTGACTACAGATCATACTTCCCTGTTACTTAATTTATTAATCTCTGTTTATTAAAATCTTGTGCAGAGCATTGCTTCTTACCTTAGAAAGATGATCCAGTATCCTTATTCCGTTAGAAAAACAGAAGACGCTTCTTCAGTGAGCCAACCCTTCAAATGCATCCAGGCGTAGATTATCTTTAAACTATCTTTAAACTATAATAATGATGATAAAATTTCCCGATCATTCAGCAGGATGAACTGGGCAGGATGTGATGGAGGGGAGCTGACTTTTTTGTACTTCTTCAGCCCTCTGGTCTAAACAGAATCAGTTTACTCTCCAAGGGTCCACGTCTCCATCCCTCACGGCTCCTTGCTTGTTTGGGGCAGCAGAGGATTTTCTAGTGGACAGGTAATTAGTTGGTAAGCATCTTAACCCAGTAGCAGTATAGTAATCCATGCCGCCCTCCTCCCTTTCCTTCTGCCGCCTTGACACGCAGGTCTACGGTACATTTCCCCTGCGCCTTTTACGCACGGGACGCGCACTGCAGTTGCAATGATGAGGAGAGCTGGACAAGTAATTCAGCACTGCCCATATTAACTTTGGCATGGCATAACAAAATATGTGTTATGATTTTTTTTTTTAAAAACAATAAACTATTAATGTACAGAAGCCGTATAAGTTGGTACTTCGTCATGTAATTAAGATTTAGGATAACAAGAAAAAATTGTATTTTCTAACTCTTAGCTCTTATTTACCTTCCTCAGTGTCCAATAAAATCTCGCCAACCTCCAAGATACATGGTACAAAATATCGTCCTGATGTCTGCAATCAGACCTACCAGCATCCAGCGGGTGTGGCACACCGCTGCAACCAGGCCTGAAGCTCCGCTCTCTCATCCCTGTACAGGTCTGAAAGTTTCTCCTAACCCAGGCCTCCTCTGCCCCTCGTTTTATACCAGCACACAAATGTCTCTCCAGAGCTCATTTACCTGCTGTCGGTGATTATTAGACAGATTGCAAGTGGAAAAAGAGGCATCATCCTTTCAGCTGACGTGAGTCCATTGGAGTGGGATAAGACAGGTTTGGGTTACGGCTCTCTCAAAGTTGAGGCTGAAATCCACCCGTGTTCCCTTTGTCCTCTCCATACATTATGAAGGATGCGCAGCCGGTCAGCAGCGTCTCCTCGTTCTCCTTCTCCTCCTGCTGCTCAGGTTACCCTGAAATAACTTTACTCTAATTTTAAAATATTACTGTATATAATTAACTGCACCCCCCACCCCCTTTAGCAACATTTAAAATCCCTTTATCCCAACCACACTGGATTAAGAACGTGGATGTTCAATCAGTTTTCTCAAATTTATACAATCATTCTAACAGAAGTGGGGATCAAAAATTAATATTGCATCAAAGATGTTTTTATTAGTATTATTATTTTATTTCATGTAACAAAATTTCAGTAGAAAATAAATCCAGCGGGACAAAATAATCTGCGTTATATTGAGTGAGGCGACGCCAAATAAGCCAAATTAAACTGATGTTGGAACTGGAAAGAATATGCCCAGAACGAGGCTGCTTGTCCAAACAGTAATGAATATTTCATAAGATCATTATAGGCTCGGCCTTAGTCTTCAGAGCATCACCTCAACATGCAGGCGGAGCATCTTCGGGTATTTCTTCTCGTATTTGATTTGTAAAGCTAAAAATGAATAAAAAGAATAGTTCAAAGTTTGCAGTTTTTTGGGGGCTTAAAGTATATAAATAATGACGTATTTGGGGTGATTATCCGCGGGAAAAGGTAAGACCCAAAGTCTGTTTATCTGCAAAAATTTGATTTGACACTTTCTCAACCTTCACTTTTATTAAGCAGCAGACGCAGATGTTAATAATTCCATTAACAAGACATCTGTTTTATTCCAGTGTGTGTTTAAGCCATGACAGCGAGTCGATACCAGGACCCAGAATCTGAAGCACCTAAAGGAAATCAGCCATCATTCATTTTATGAATTGTGTCTTTTGCACCCCTGATTTTCCTACATTCAGGTGTCACAAGACCCGTCAGCGCCAAAAAGATTCTTAGCACAATGACATAACAACACCAATAAAACATGAAAACGGAACACATATTTATAAATGTACCCGCAGACAGCTTTTAATACCTGTTTAAGGAATAAACCTTAAAATTATGCTAAAAATGACCTACAAGCCTCATGATTGTGTATTTAAGTTGCATCTAAAATTCCCTGTCACTATAAACTTTATAAACACTGAAATCATTTTGTGACAAATATGTGTTTTGAGCATGTAAAACCTGTATGCAGTATCTTTTGGGGAGATTTGAGAAGACACGGCAAGGCTTACTGCCATCTAGTGGACACAGTAGAGACAAACGTTATAATGTCTACTGTCAGTGCGAGTTTCCCCCCCAAAATAAGACTTTTTATTTTTTTTATCAAACCTCAAGACTTTACAGTATACAACACTTAAATTTTACATAATAGGAACAAAACAGGGGTGGGACAGTGGTGAGCACTGTTGCCTCCCAGCATGAAGGTTCTGGGCTCCAATCCATGGGCCTGCTGGGGCCCCTCTGTGTGGAGTTTGTAAGGTATCCGTGCCTGTGGATCCTCTCCATGTACTTCGGCTTTCTCTTCTTAGGTCAACTCGTGTTTCTAACAGATCCGTAGGTGTGAATGGTCCTCTTTCTCTGTTACAGACTGCTGACCTGTCCAGGGTGTACCCTGCTACACACATAAGCAGTTAAGAAAAAGGATGAATGATTAAAAACTGAGATTCAGATCTCTGGTTCTTTAATTTCACCTTCTTTTAGAAAACAGACACAAACCCAGGATACCAGTGATACACATATTTCTGGAGAGATGTTCTGCCATTGTTCAGAGATACTTTTTTTTCAGATGCTCTTTGCTGGGAAGGCTTTGTTGTTCTGCCTTTGACTTTAAAATACATCAAACATGTTTAATTGGATTTAGGTCAGGTGACATCGGTGGGTCAGTTTTCACAGTCATGCTGGAATAAACCTTTAATACTGAGCTTCTGGAGACTGCACATATCTTATCAGCCAGTATTTTTGGTGTGTCTATATACCTTTTGCATCCATGCAGCCCCATATCATCACACCCCCATCACCTCCCTGCTTCACTGCTGGGGCTTTGAGGAATTTCTGCCAGGCTGATTTTCATAGATAACCCCTGTGCAGCGTCCAAAATATTCACCTGTTATTCCGAGTTAGACTGTGCAAGTGGCTCTTTCTTTTAAACCTGCTGCAGCAGATATCTTAATATTACAAATCTACAAAATCATTTACAAAAATCATTGACAGGGATAGTCCTGTTGACTTACCTTAAGTCAACAGGACTATCCCTGTTTGAATGATCTTCAAGTCAGATCATACATTTTACACCATGTAGAAGTTTGAAGTCTGAAATTACTCAAACTTCTTTGAACAAAGTATAAATATTGTATAAATAACTTTTTTTTTTCAAAATATTTTACTAACAGGGATGTAGGGGTGTAGTTAGAGATAGTACTTTTTCAGCCGCGGTCCGGATCAGGACCCAGGACCCAGGCGAGAGTATGCAGGCAGTTCCTGGAGGATAAAGGAATTGATACCACTGACTGGCCCCCACATTTGCCTGACCTAAATCCAATAGAAAACCTCTGGGACATTATTTTTCAGTCCATCTGACGCTGC
>VUQS01003496.1:1827-11955 GCA_015108495.1 Heterochromis multidens
ACACACACACACACACACACACACACACACACACACACACACACACACACACACACACACACAACTGATGACGATTTGACTCCACCTCATGATCCCATTTAGCAACAGATGAACAACGCTTCATGCTCATTTTGTTGGGCCAGAGTGAAGCACCGTCGCCGCCGTGGTTCCCTGAAGGAATACTTCACTGTGTGATGTTTGTCGGGGTCGCGGCGCGTCCCTTCGTCCCTTCGTCCCTCGCACCGTAGCTGGCTAAAGCGTTTCCTCATCCAAGACCCGCGTGAGTCAGTGCTTGCTGCGGATTCGTTATGGATGTGCTGTGGATGATTCCGCTGCTGCTCATTCCGCTCCTGATGTGCACCAGCAGCACGTTTGTTTTTTATTTCAAAAAGTTCTTTTACGTGGCCTGGATGATGCTCCTGGCCCTCATCGGGATACCTCTGTGTATACTGAAAAGCGGAGGGAGAGACATTGAAAACATGAGGTGAGTTCGTTTCGCAGAAATGTCGCTCGCGGCGGCGTCTGACAGCTAGCCCGCGTTAGCTTGTTAGCTGGCTAGCGGCAGCAGTTGTTGATGTTGAACATTGAGGTTTTACTCTCAGCAGAAACACTAACGGCCTTTTATTACAGCGCGGTGGCGCAAGCGACGGGCTTTGCTGCCAAATTGTGTGAAATTTGGAAGAAGAAATTAAGCAGAAAATACAGGAATCCTTGATGCATCTTTTTAATCATACATATGCTACTACGTATTAGCCCCCTTGACACATTGGCAGTAGCGGCGTGTGGACGTTAGCTACAAACCAGGCTCCTAATGTGACGTTGAGTTCATGTTTGGCTGGTTTCGCTAGTAAAGCACGGTTATCTTTAGGTAACGGTTATTATTTTCTGTATATTTTCTGCAGGCACTTTCCTGGAATCCCAACCCACACGTGTCCACTGAGTTGTTGGTGCTCCAGTTGTGCCCTCTGAACGTGTAATCCAGCACTGTATCCGCTCAATTAGTCCTGCCTTTATAAGTCTGTGTAAAGGAGTGACTCATATCTTAAAGCCATAGTCGCTGTTGGTGATTTAACTTCATGTTCATGTCTTATACACGTCAGTTTGCATCTGTGTGAGGGGGGCAAAATGCTATAAAGGTGTTATTTTACACCTGATAAACCGACACAGTCAACTGATCCGTACTTCAGGAATGTAGCACATCTTCAGTGTCAGTGTCCACGTTGTAGGGGGTGTTGTTGTTGTTGTGGTGGTGGTGGTTAAATCTAGTCAGCGGTGATTGCTTGCTGCACACAAATGACTGCATTTCAGTGATTACCCTGAAGAGACAGATGCCAGATGGCAGGTTTCCCCTGATTGGAGCTGGGTTACTGAATAGTTATGAGGCCCATCCTCAATGCAACCTCACTTGGCCCTGATCTGCTGACAGCAGCAATGTCAGTTACAACAGCAGACCTTACTGCCTCACTGCTCCAGGAATAACAGTGTCACAGTCATGTAAGCTGTGCTGGTGGTGTCATGTTGCACCAGTGTACCGTTCTGTCAGTGCAGAGGTTATCTGGACCTGTTGTCTGTGACAAAGTGACTGAACCGAGGTCAGACCTCAGACTGGGAATGAATAGACTTTTTGGATGGATATTTTACACATCAGACAGGACTGGAAGAGAGAGCTCTGTGATTCAGAGGGGTCTGTCACAGACATTTACTGTCAAACAAAAGCCTAAATACTGCCAGGTTACCAGTTACTTTACCTCTGAATTAAACCTGTGGGCCACAGCAGGTGTGTGTACAACTTTATTCAGTCAAAAACATTCATAAATACGTCAAGTTACAGTTAGTGTCATGCTTTAATTTCTTGAAACATCCATTAGTTTAGATTTAATTGAAACTCTGTTTTACCTATCACTTATGTGAATGGCTGCTTCTGGGTATGGGTCCAGCATTTGTTATTAGGTAGGATCTCATGACAACAGCTAAAGGACAGAGGTTTAGTTTTCTCACTCACAATTGCATGAGCTCATGTTCCATGCTGTGTAATGGTCTCGAACATCAGTGGGAGATCAGTGTTCCTGTCTATTTGGCAAAGGAGTAATATTGCCACTCAAACCTATAAAGTCTACATACTGTATTGAAAACAACCAGTTTTATTGCCCTAGTTTTTCTGAAGGAAGTAATTGTTAGCTCTGACACTCTGGGCCTGTGACCTTGTTCCTGCCTTGGACAACCTACTAACTTTAAACTTATGAGTAAACTCGGTAAGATCGGCAATTTTATATCTGCTTGTTCAGTATTTTTTTGGGGAGGAGAACAGGTCTGACCTTTAGACTGACCACATTGTATGTGATTTATCCTCTTGCTCAAATGTGATTGCGCACTCAGGGTTACTGATAATGAAATGAACCACAGTAAATGCTTAGTGGATTGATCATAAAAAATAATTCAACAGAGGTCACTTATTACACTTGAACATACTTACAGTTGCTGCAATACTAAGTAATTGCATAACCTGTGGCTTTTACTTTAGACTGAATGTGTTATCGCTGCAACGCTATGTTGTAAGGTAGCCAAAAGACTACTCTGGTTTAAAGGTTAACAAGATTTTCACTGTAGATTACAAGTCAAACGTATGTGTGCAAGTTGGGCTTAAAGACAGACGCTTTAGAGAATTTGGCAACTGCTATGAACAGAAGTGATGGGTTAAGAATTTTCTCTTGTCTTAGATTATGAAATAATAGTATGTATTGAGTTAAGTCTATCTGATTTGATTACCAAAGAAACATGCCTTTATACATTACTATTCATCAGTGTCACACGTTGCAAATAGTACAAAAGTTATGGTTCTGCAGGGACTGGATAACAATCAAGTATTGATGTGAGTGGAATGCACTTATAAGAGGTTTATAATTTTGACATGTGGGGCTTGTTTAAATTCTTATTTTTGCACCTTAGGGATTGTGAAGATTATGAATATGTGATTAGGCTTTAAACTATGACGAAAGTGGCAGTTATGCACTAGAAGCTGTTTGGTTATGACCATTTAAAAAAAAAAAAAAAAAAAAAAAAAAAAAAAAAAAAAACAAAAAGCTAAAAAAAAAAAAAAGAAAAGAAAAAGAAATAAAACGTTAGCGTGGATTTGTGGAAAAATAGCTGAAGAGCAGGTAAAAATCCCTTAATTGTCATACTCCAGTGTTCAAAAGAAGTAAAAATATCAGTATTAACTTTTTGTTTCTTTTTTGGACATAAAAACGCATTAAACGTGTAGCAGTTAAAAACTGGTATTAGAGAAAATGCGAATGGGTTACATTATGATTTGGGGGGTATTTGCATTCATATATCAAATAAACAACAATTTATATTTGATTACAATCAAAACCTGTGTGAACTTCATCACAGGGACCGACTTCATATCATCAACACCAACTCATATGAAATTATTTTGTTTACTGGTAAAATAATAATAGCCTTGCCATTTGATTGCGACTGACCCAAAATTTGGCTTTAGTTCGATAAATCTTAGCTTACACTGATCAGCCTTTTACCCTCAGGGTTACTGAATCTGAAGGCAGGTTTTCCTGCAACACTATAACAATACATAAAATAATATAATAATATAATAATACACACAAGCGACATAAACATTATGAAGCAGCAGCAATACATTTTCGAGGAATAGTGAGAAATATACAATGATAGTCATTTAACCACTTAATAGGGTGTTTTTCCCACAGCGTCATCATCCAGTCCAGTAGGTGGCGGTAGCTTGAAGCCAACTGCCATTTAGTTTCTGAATTAATATTTCGTTAATTCATTTGCGGATATATAAAACATAAATAGATAAGCAGAATGTGGTGACTAAAAATAAACCAAAAAAGGAGCGGGGTTTATGGGCAATTATATTGGAAATAAAATTAAAAAATTAATCCGAGGACGAATAAGTCAGTTGCCTAGCAACTGTTGAAAGCATAGCGTCAGCTAGCTAGCTAGGAGATCAGTTAACACACGGGTTCTACGTATGTCTGTGATTGTTTGACCCTAAAGAGTGTGTAAATGCCACTAAAAAGAAGAGGACCTTTGCAGCTAGCCCAGAGAGAAGTGGATGAAATCAGGAAACAGGTCGGTTAAGGAATGGCGCCTTTAAACGGTTCCAAACAGTTTGGACTGAACGTCAGACAGTTGTAGCACATGTTGTACCACCAGAGCTTTTTCAGAATGAAGTGATCCAGAGGCTTGAACTTGAGCGTGTGTCTGAACACTTTTATCACAGAAGCCCTTTACAGAAATAACTAGAATAACTATCATTGGCATCTGCTGTGAGCTAGCAGCGTAAACAAAGGTAGAAATAAGCGCTTTCTGATGATGCTAACTTTTCTTGTAATAAATAGTTTGACACCGAAATGCGCAAATCATTAAGTTTATTCAAACTGTGTGTTGTACATTGGGTTTTTTTTTTTTCTCATGCTTCCTCTATCGCAGGTTGAAAGTCTGGTGAAGGATGTGCAGAGCCAGGCTGGATCCACTGAAGAGGCCTTTCGAAGGTAACCAGCTGTGACAGAGCAGCAGCAGTGCTCTTACTTCCTCTGAGTACACTCACCTCTATTAGCACTGACATGCTTGTATTATTCCTGTTGTGGGGGGGTGGGTGTTAAATGGACTGGTACTTATATAGCACCTTTCGACTCAGTCGAGCACTCAAAGTGCTTTCTACTACAAGTCTCAATCACCCAATCACACACATAAATTCATACAACACTTTTATCTATGCCTAAGCACTTTCTAACGTTCACACAGACGCTCACACTGCGATTGATCCATCAGGGAGTTCAGTATCAGCATGAGAACCCACTCTACCACGTACCCCAATCACCTACTTTATGCAGTGCTTTAAAATTTGATTTCTACCTCCAAACAGATGCCAAGAACTGCAAATGTCAGCAGAGGAGACACTAAGGACACTGAAGAAACTGACCAAGGTTAGAGCTCTACTGTTTAAGAAACTTTTTGTAACAAGTAGAGTTGCACAAATATTCATTTTAATCTCTCGATGTCAACAATTGCAAGCAATCAGCGATATTACTTGACTAATACCACTTGTTTTTATAAAGGGAATTGTCATTATTTATGGCACCAAATCAATATATTAATTTCTCTGTGTGGAAAATGTTGTGGGGTTGGCAGCAATGCAGCTAATTAGACATCCTAAGCTGTTACTTGATCTTTCAGGCTGATGAGCTGGCTCCAGTGGGAAACTACGATCAGAGGAAACAGGAAGAGGAGCGACGAGTGAAAAACATCTTAGAGCGTCTGAACACTCTCTCTCTGGAGCTGTCACCACCAGGGCCCAGCACTGAAACAGGGTCAGTGACATGTGTTAACTGCAAAGAATAAAAGAGGGGTGATAGGGGCCTTGCTCTATTTATCCATTTATATATTTATAGTCCTTGCTTCAGTGGTTTGACTTCCCCAGAATAGTTTAATCTGTATGATCCATTTTAAAGCATTAGTATAACACAGAAACAAAAGCCTGACCTAAGAATACCTTTTTCACATCACTATTTTGTGATCCACAGTAATGTTTCAAAGGAAGACAGTGAAGATAGTGTCGAAGAAGACAGTGACGAAGACAGTAGCGACAATGGTGAGGAGCATGTAGAAAACGACGACGAAGATGAGAGGCGAGATGTGAAACCGCCATCTCAGTCAGACCCTCGCATCTACATGGTCCTCAGTGATTTCAGAGGAGAGCAGGAAGGAGATCTGTCTGTTCGGGTAAAGTACAGACAGGCTTCATGTCAGCAATATGCAGAGGTGTAAAGAAGCGGTACTACTTTTTCCATTTTGGTTTCCTACAGTTTAAAAAGCTGCACAGTAACTGGGGTAAAGTTTAAACTGAGTAACAAATTCTTTTAGTTTAGGCTCAGTTGTTGTAAAAGATTTTAATTTAACATAGCCTTACACTTTGTAAATTAATCTTTTTTGTAAATGGTGAAGGGAAGGGAATGTGAAAATTAAGAGAGAGCTAAAGCTTTTGTTATTGTTCGCTGCTACTAACTTGTTTATTGACTGTTTACGTGTGATGAGCAGGTAAATATATTTAGGACTGTTCCAAGCTTGCATTCTTTCCCCCTACATCTTAAATGTGGCATTGTATAATATTTAGTTTCAACAGAAGATGGCACTCTAGCCATACAAATCCACTGTCTACAGTCCTGCAGGGCTGAAGTAAGAAACAAATGTAAATTAAATATTCCTGAAAACTATCCATCCATCCGTTCATTCTCTTCCGCTTATCCAATTCAGGGTCGCGGGGGGGCTGGAGCCTATCCCAGCTGTCATAGGGCAAGGCGGGGTACACCCTGGACAGGTTGCCAGTCTGTCACAGGGCTAACACAGAGACACAGACAACCATTCACACTCACATTCACACCTATTGGCAATTTAGAATCACCAGTTAACCTAACCCCACTAACTGCATGTCTTTGGACTGTGGGAGGAAGCCAGAGTACCCGGAGAGAACCCATGCAAACTCCACACAGAAAGGCCCCGGCCAGATGGTGGAGTCAAAAACTGTATATTTATTTAATTTTAAGCATTTCTGTGGTGTGTCTGGTGGACATTTGCATGTCTTGTTATACAGTTTAGTGCACTGTGGTGTCATATATAAGCTTTACTAATCATCATATCATCCATACATACATCCATCTTCCACTTATCCAATTCAGGGTCACAGGGGGGCTGGAGATGGCTAACAAATAGAGACAGACAACCATTCACACTCACATTCACACAATCATCATATAAAGTAATGAATTTTCAGAGTGATGAGTCATTTAGCTGTTTTTCAAATAATTAATGTGAGGTTATGTCTTTCTATATAAATATTTCATAACTGGAATAGGACAAAATGAATATTTTTCCATTGCTGGTTATTTTTTAAACAACTACTTTATCCCAAATCTGATTTTCAGACCTGCCTGTGATGAACTGAGTTTCATCTCGTGTGTTTGTTATTAATGTATGACTCCTGTGAACTTACATGGTGTTCTGTGCCCTGTTGTTTCAGAAGGGGGAGGTGTTGAGGATTATCAGGAAAACAGCAGATGGGTGGTGGCTGGCTCAGGATACTAAAGGCAACAGAGGAGTGGTTCCCAAAACCTACCTGAAGGTACAAAAACTGCATCATAGTCAAGTCCAACAATATGACTCTTCATTTAGACAAGTGTTTATCTGAAGAATTTATTATTAATCATGACTGAGAACAATAAAAAATAAAACTGCTACGATGCATATGCTTCAAGCTTTTGCAGCAGTTTTCCATATATATTATATTTTTATGTTATTATGTTTAGATTGATTAAAAGAATTAAGATGAATTGGAAACATAACAGGATCTGAAAAATGTCTGATTGCACTGTGTTTTAAATGTAACTATAATGTGTTTAGATTGGCTCTAGTGTTGATGATGAAGATGAGGATGATTCAGAAGAAGATGATGATGATGAACATGAGGAGTCGGAAGAAGAGGAAGATCAAGATTGTGAAGAATTAACCGATGATCCAGACAAACAGAGGTTCAAAGTTTTTTTTTTTTTTTATTTAATGTCGTTAAGCTTCCAGGATCTGTGTTTCCTTTAATGAGGAACTTTGTTCAAAAGGACGATGGTTTTGGCTACTAAATTTATCCAGATTAACGGAAACATACAAATATTACTTACTGGTGTTAATGAGTAACTTTATTATTCTTGTTTTTTTTTTCTTTTTGTTGACAGTGCTTCACATTCTAACTGGTCTACTGTCAAAAAGGCTCTGACTGAGGTACAACTTTTTATACTCTACAATTATAACTACAAGGACTGAAGCTGCTTTTAATTTTCCCAACAGCAAATACTGACTCCACAGTTTTTAACTCTGTATTAAATACACTTTATGGTTTTCACCATGTGTGTGACAGATTGATGCAACGGATGTGCTGTCTGCCATGGGTGCTATACCTTCAGGATTCAGACCATCAACTCTCAATAAACTACTGGTGGAGGAAGGTCAGTATGCAGCAAGTGTGTGTGTGTGTCTGTGTGTAAGAGAGAGAGGACAAACACACATTAATACTAAATAAACTGTGCCCACAACTGGGGGTCTGTGCAGTTTTGGAAGTGTTGGCAGAATTCATTAAATCTTAACTTACTGGTTGACTGCTGGTGAACAGACCTGAACTCCCTTAGTGCTGCCTGAGATCATCCTACAGGCTAAGTAGCTGTTATAGGGCTGGGACAAAACTGTGTTTTTATTGCCAGTTACTTTCTCAATTTATAATTTTTCTACAAAACATCAAAAAATGTGAATCACAATTTCCCTGATTCTAAGTAACCTATTCCATTTGAGAGCAGTGATCAAGGGTGTAAAACTAAAAAAATATCATCTATAGCAAAAAATAACAATAAATCATTGCATTTGTGAAGCAGGAATCAAAGCATGTGTCACATTCGTATTTGGAAAAATCCACAATTGTACAAAATGTTGCAGCTAATTGGAAATTTGGCTTTAAGATGACACCCAAAACTTAAAACAGCTTGAACAGCTGGTACTGTGAGATACAGGAATTGGGTTAAAAGACACTTAAAACTATCCAAGTTCATAACTGCACAGTCTGCAATAATGAAGAGTTTTATGCTGGGTGTGAGAGATACAACTTCAGTGTCATTTTTATTGCTGTGGTTTATAGTTTTGGTATAGTAGATTGAATGGTAAGATAGATGCTATTTTTTAAAATCCTATGCATGCTGCATTTTCAATTGATAAACACAACTATCGTTGGTGCCTTTCACTGTAAGTACTAATACTTATCTAACAAACCAATACTGCATGACTTAAAGGCAAAGCTGTAACCCTTTGTGTCTTTTACTAGGTATAACATACAGAGGAAGTCATTACATTCAGCCTCAGCTGAGCCAATCACAGCTCTCCTTTAAAGATCTCTTCCTGGACCCAGACACTGGCAAAGTGAGCTTGTCCCTCTGTATATGTGTGTGTTTTTGAGTCTAACTGGTGAATGTTGTGATAAACCTGCCTTCTGTGTGAAACTCCTGTTGTGTAGGTTCGTGCTCGGGAGGTCAACACCTGTGTTTGTTTCACTTTGTGGGGCTGTAGGATGATTCCTACTCCTGGGGTTGGTGTTCAAGTCCTCAGCCGGCACATCCGCCTCTGTGCCTTTGATGGAACTCAGGTATCATGGCTGTCTCTGTATAATTTTATTTCAGACACTATAGTCCACTATAGTGACAAAAGAAAAAAAAATTCTAAAAACAACACAAGGATAGCAACGCATGTATACGCTTATAGCAACGCTTATCACTGATAATGTACTTATCAGTGATAAGCACACATTAGGCAATTGTTCTAGTGTTTCCAGAAACAAGAAGAGTACCTTCTTTCACATGAAGTAGGTTCAGTTAAAAACATCATGGCCACATTTTTAGAATCAATTAATCAACACATACATTTATGCATAAATCTTCTCAACACAACATGAAAGGTACCAGTCACAAACATTTAGCTTTTACTGAGCAACATCTTTAATGCATCGTTATATGCCACCTGAAGCTTTTTTGTTTTTGCTTCTCTCTAAATAGATCACAAATGTGCTGTATAAAGTGGAGTACAGTAGGCTCTAAAAAGAGCTATTTCAGCATTATCTATACATGTAGAATATATGGGCTAGAATATTTGCTTGTGCATAAAGTTTATACCACTGGCGCTGCACTTTGTCATCATCACAGAATGAGGAAAAAATTTGCTTCCAATCCTCCTTGGCTGGAGTGATCTTTATTATGCTCTTTTTACTTAAATTCATGTACTTCTTTATCTTCTTGGAATCTATTTAGAGTGGAAGTAATTTAATTAATAGTGTTTGTTTTTTAGTTAATACTGAGGTGTCAAACATTAGGCCACAGCCCAGAATCAGCCCTACAAAGATTCCAGTCTGGCCCACTGGTTGGCTTTGGAAAATGTGAAGGAGTGCATAAATTTTGGACTTTGGACTGTACTACTTTTTTGTTTTTTTCTTTTGTTTTTGTTTTTTCTACCATAGAAATTTCTGTTTTTTTAACAATGGTTCCAGAGTAAAAAAATAGGACATTT
>VUQS01003496.1:23530-38521 GCA_015108495.1 Heterochromis multidens
CTTTTGCCTTCCATTTGTCTAGTTTCCTTAATTTTTTTAAGGACACACTACCATACTGAGATATGCCAAGTTTTCAGCTAATAGCGCTTTGGGATAACCTTGTTGATGCAAAAATACAATTTCATGCCTGTCAAACTGTGTTATCTTTGGCATTTTTCAAACTAAAGGAATGGGAGCAAATGATGTGTTTTTGTGACAGGCTGCTAGTAACAAAGTGCCTAAAGATACAATTTAAAATTTTGTTCTTTGTCTGTTATGTGCAGACACAACATAAATGAGTTAGGTGCCTTTTATGCTAGAGTGATTAATTTAGCAAACTTTAAACAAGTGTTAATTTCTGAGAAGGATCCTATATAAGAAAGAAAATATTGTGTCACAACCAGCCTTTTGGGTCATATTTGGGGTGTTTATTTAACCCTTAGCATAGATTAACCATTGATAGGGTTATTTGTCCAAATAAAAATGAATAAAATATCTTTTCTATAAATGAAGTATTGTTGCTGCTGCCAAAAAACAAACAAAAAAATCAAAACAAAAAAAACCAACAACAACTTTCTGCTTCTAACAAATAGAGGCTCTGGAAAATGTTTTCTCTGTATGTCACTTTGGCTGGATCACATCGCCATGGCACAATCCTTTCTTCATTTTCATTTGACCGACCTTATGTTTTGTAGTTACAGAGGAGTGTTTCCAAACACACATTAGCTTCAGCAGAGAGTAACGGACAAATGGGTTGACACAGGGTGTGTCAGCATCTCCAGAACAAAACAAGTTTCTCTCACTGAAAGAGACAACCCGCATGTGGAAAGTATGAAAGCTACTCTTACAGAGTGGCTCACTGCTCAATATTAAAATTGCATTTTCCACAGGATGGTTAAGTATGTGCGTGATTAGCAGGAATCACACAATATATTTCACAAGAAAATAGACATTGATTTGAAAGCTTTTTTTGTTTTTGTATTTTTTTGTTTTTTGTTAAATATCCATTGTTATGCAGCTTGTTAGTAAAGTAGTGAATCAAAATGCAGTCAAGTTAAACATATTGTTGAAGTGAGAGAAATCTATGCTATCAAGATTACATGAAATCTGAACTTGTACCCATGTTGTTTCCGGGGATTTCTAATCTTTACCTCACAAATTAAACGTGAAAAACGTAATTAAAAGCTCCAAAGCACACGTCAGGTGCATTATTGTTGTGAAACTCTGTAGGCTGTCAGTTTCCAATTAAAACAGATATCTGTTAAATAATACATGGCCATCTGTCCTTGAGCAAGACCCTGAACCACTAGCTGTTTTATTTATTGAAAAACACCTTATCGTTATGAGAAGCAGTAGTGGTTCAGCGTAGAGCCAAGTTATGAAAACCTTTATTTCTAGTTTAAACCTGTTCTTTTTCACACCCTACTAACTTGAACTGTGTAGGTATGAGGGGCAGAGTTTATAGATATCACAAAAGCTTTTGATTTGGTCAATCATTATCTTCTTTTGGACAAACCTTTCCTAGAATGCACTGATGTGTTTTAATTGCTATTTGCACAATAAGCCATAAAGTACAATTACTCAGCAGAGAGGGGTGCCTCAAGGCTCTATCTTAGGATCGTTCTTTCCTGTTTTTGTTCATGATTTACTGCTCTTTTCTTATGATTGCCTACATGTATATGATGCTATCATCAAAGGCTTTTTTTTTACAAGTTCAAGAAACCATGTGGATGGATTTTAATTCCCTACAAACTTTGCTAACTTTGCTATCAAACTGTCACACTGTGTTTGGCAGTGTGACACACTCAGAAATGAAAGCACAACAAGACCCATTTGTTCTCAACATGTAACCCACAGCTGATAGTTCAGAATGTAGGAGTAACTTCACAGTTTGGGGGTTTCACTTGATTTAGTTGAAAGGATTCATACGTTTAATGAATGTAAAGAGATTCTGAATTCATAGTGAGCAGCTTAGGCAATGGTGACAAAATAGACTTGCCAGCACCTCTAAGGCTTACCCTTTTAACAACTAACTACTACCTTTTTTTGAAAGCAAAAGAAGAAGAAGAAGAAGAAGAACTAGAAGAAAAATTCTAAGTCCAAAATGCTGAAGTGCTAGGTGGAAAGATATGGTGTAACAGCTGATAAAATTAACTCCAGCCACTCCCAACTTCCCTCTTTCTCTCTGGTTGTTCTCTTGTTTGTTCTCTTGTTCTCTTGTTTCATTTCAACCACTTCATCTATCTGTGTGTTTGAGCCCTTCCTTTTGGCATTTAGATTCTCTATTCTTTCCTGTTCAGACTCATGTGCACTTTATGTTAACAAACCAAACAGACCTTCCCTCTATGCATTCCTCACCCAGTGTTTTAGCCCTAAACAGTTTCAGTGGAAAGCTAATGAAAGCCACTAGTTTAACAGGAATGCACTTCAGTGGGATCTTGCACAAACACATTAAGACACAGAGTCAAAACTGAACATAAACTCAGACTTCCATTTGGCTGGTAAGGGTTCGCAAATCAGTCATATAACTTGAAAGCAATATTTGAAAAACTTGCATGTGGAATGACTTTCATACTTAAATGGTCAAAAGTTTTCTTTTAATGTACTTGACAGGTAGGGTCCAAGGACCTTGAGAAACTTGCCACTGCTTTTCTCTGTGGATTTAGGTTGTCCAAATGTTTTATGTCTCTTTCTGTAAACCCAATCTGTCTGCATGATTTTGAGACCTTTGCTAGAGGTGACACCACCTGGGTGTCCATCTGATGATTTGAGGCTGATTGGATGCCTATTGGATGGATAAGAATTAATTTTAATCTAATCTACAGCAGTTAAAATATAATATTGCAAACACAAAGTGACTATAGATGAAACAGCAACCATGATGTCACCAACTGCTTTGTGAAGCCTCAGAATTTGCATTTGGCTGCTATTTTTTTAAATTTTTTTTTAATTTGCACACAGAACCACACACACACCCACAGACGGCCAAGATACATCATCCTGATGCATAAACAAAACCAAAAAAACCACTGGTCAAACTGGTAGTTTGAGCAGGAGGAATGGATGGGTAGGTGGAGTAGAGGAAAAATAGAGGGAGGTGGGGGAGGAGAAACAAGAAAGAAAGACAGTCTTTAAAGGCACCTTAAAACAGGTTACACATCTCATTTTCTAGGAAATCCCATACGTATACACACACACTGTGTTTTGGACTATGGCTTCCACCACCTCAGGTGATGTTCTGCCATCAGGCGGAAGGATCTTCACCAGCTTTCCTGACATATTCTTCATTCCCGAGTTTGTGAGTTTCTTGTTTTTTTAATTTTCATGTTGTTATTTTTGGGAGGGATGTGTTCCTCTTCCATGTTGAGTTTTCCCCTCTTTCTTGTTTCAATCATGTCTTCTTTTTACACTGCCAGCCTTTTCTCTGATTCTCTTATCTGCCTGTTTCCTCCCAACATGTTTTCTTCTGTCATTCCTTATTCACTTAGGTCAACATCATTTAAAATTATTGCTTCATTTTGTTTACCTCCTCATCATTGCTCTGTTGAGGCAAGTCTTCATTCTGATAAGAATCTTTTTGTGTTTTGCTGGTCAGCTGGAAACTGTGTTTGATCAGTGGAGCCCACAGAAAACAAAACAAAACAAAAAAACCCCCCTAAAAATGTGAAGATTACAGAAGTCAAGAGGGTTTAATTTGACTAATCTGAGTTAAAAAAAAAAACTTCTCTATAAGTGATATCAGTTATTGCTCTTTTATCAGTGATTGCTGGCAAGGAATTACAAAACCTGTTATCTAGGAAGCCTGATAACCTGCTGACTTCATACTGACAATCATAGAACTAAGTGTTTTTGGTAGAAATAATTAGTTTCCATAGCAACAGGAAAACAGCAGCCACACAGAAACCCTAAATATCGAGTAAAACATTAATTTTATTTGTCAGAAAACATCTGTGATGCAGTAGCTTTTTTTTCAATGACATATGCACTCTCAAAAGCAATTTATTAGAAACAGTGGTCTGGCTAATCTGATAGCCCAGCCATTAGTTCTACTTTTATTTGTGACTAATGAAGAGATTTTTTTTTTTACAATTTATGTAAAATGTTTTTGAGAACCCTCAAAATGAATATATTTGTACAGTTATTGTTGTTAAACTTATGTGTCTTCAGTTTTTGTTGGAATTGTCAAGGTGATGACTTTCCTCTATGATTATAATCTTGGCTGTAACGGGTGGTGGTGTATTGGACTGTATTAAATGGAACAATTTTCAATAATAACTCTGAGCTGTTAATAAAGAAAGGACCGATATTTAAATATATAGCTTATAAATACATCCTAAAAAAAGTTTGCACAATATCTAAAACACTGCATAACAGCTTTAATTCCAGCAAGTTTTTATAAACTGAATGGGAGAGTAATAAATATACAGAGGTAGCTCTTACTACTTCTTGTTTTCTTCATAATGCCATATACAGAAGTTTTGTAAGCTAAAACATTTTCTATATTGCTCAAACCACAAAGAAAGCTAAAACATTTTAGAATTGAAGCAAACAAGTTGTCATCTATTTTAGGAATGCATCTTCTTATTAAAATGCCAATAAATCTGTAAATACCAAACCCAAACTTTCTTTTTTTCATTGCATGCAACACTAAAGATTAAATCTGCATGACACAAGTGGAAAAACACCTGCAACCCTTAGATTTAAGTGCAGTGAGGTGTAAATCAAAACCAGTCATCAACCCCCATGGTTTACTGGATGGTTTTCACCTTTCATGAAACATTATGCTGCTCAGGAATGGAAATTTAATGATAATGTTTACCTACGCTTGTTGGCAGTGTAAATTTAACTGGTCACAGATATAAAAAGGGCAGAGAAGATGAATGAGAGTGGGCTTGGCTTATATTTTGGCAACTATTCAAAGTCGTTTTCCTGGAATGAAGTACTATGGAGTACTGTTGAAGCACAAAAAGAAAGAAAGAAACACGAGGAAGAAACCATCTGCCTTGTGCACAAGACAAGCAGTGGTAATGGAGTGAAGGAGTGAAGTGAAAATCTCAACAGTTTACAATGCTTGATGTTTTTAATGCCTTTTGAATTTAGGGCATATAAGACAATTGAGACTGTACTTAAAGCTACATTCACTAGCAGGGACCACACTTCACTGGACAGTGTTTATTGGAAGAGAATGGTGGAAAGAGTGAGCAAAGATGTGGGCCAGCAGGGCAGGCAGATCTCTTGAAACCGACAAGAGGAGGAAAGCAGTTGGGAGGGTGGGGCACGAAAATGATAAACTGCATGTAGGGCAGGAGGATGTTTATAAACGTACGAGCGGAAGGAGAGTGTGTGAGGTGTAGTCCCACTCCTGAAATTCAGATAAATTATCTCCAAAAAACAAAAGCAACACTCAAAGCTCACTTACCATCACACACAAACAGCAATTCTATTCAGTCTAGACTGTTAGCTGTGGATTTCAGCTGTGACTCAGTCATGGCCATTAATTTTTTTAGCATACAGATGCTAAAAAAATACTTTTTATCCAGTCAAGTTATTGCATAAAATACTTCAGTGTCCATATGTTTCAAATGCTGATAGTTTATTCACACAGCAAAAAAACCAAAAAAAACCCTCCCAAAAACAAACAAAACCAAAAAAAAACAGAAACAGGCCATTCATGCTCAAAAACCCTCCAATGTGTCTCAATTAAAGCAATTCTGCAAAGCAGAGTCGGCCAAAATTCCTCCACAGCGATGTGAAAGATTCACAAACACTTGATTGTTCTTTAGGTTTAAGGGGGCAATTACTTTTTCACAGCGGGCCAGGTAGGTTTGGATAGCTTTTTCCATTAAAAAATGAAATCATGTCTAATATGAAAATTTGTTTGTTGATCTGAAACACGTAAGTGTGACAAATGTGCAAAAAACTAAGAAATCAAGAAGGGGGAAAATACTTCATCACAGCAGTGTATCTGCAATTTTATCCTGGATCTCAAACTTGCAGACAGACCAAACGTCAGCTTCTGTGTCATTCTGACTTTAGCTGGGCCTCTGACAATGATGCAGACACCAAACAGCAGTCTTCAGCTGAAGAGCCCTCAACCCAAAAGGATGGATCAAGTCATGAGTGTAATCATGAGCATGCTTGTATTTTTTTCTTTTGATTTTTTAAGACATTCACAGGGTTCTGCAGAGTCCTCTCCCACAGTCAGACTGTTCATGACGACTTCAACTGTGGCTTCCTGAGGCTTCTGATGGGTTTTGCTTTTTATGGCTGGAGTCAAAGAAGCACATTGTAATGCTGAGGTTAAAGAGGAACACTTTTTGACTTTCCCTTATTTTCTGTCACTTATTTACCAAACAATTTTGTCATATTAAACATGGCAAAAAGTTTGAAATAATGAGGTAATTGTATGGACAAGCAAACCCAGTCTCGGTCTTCAGACTGTCCTAAATTATGGACAGTTTTTTTTCTATTCTATTCTATTTCTCTTCGGTATGAATTCAGTGAGAGTAGGTAACCTTAAATATGGTCATCTCAGACACACAGCTCTGACTGTGAGCACAGAAGTCGCACCCACCTGTTCAAATCTTTCTCCTTACAAGGGGGAGTGAGTTAGAAGAAAGTTGGTTTAAAAGAGGAGGGAAATGAGTTAAAACAGGTTGTTTCAGATAAAACACAATGTGTGTACCATGCAAAGCTACTGTGGTCCTCTGGAGTTGGAAATGAATGTAATAGAGCCCTCTTATTTTACTTTAGACTATCTACTGTATAAATGCAAACCAGTTGCTGTTTAGATTATACTTCACCAAAGTTTGTGCTTCTTTTTTTCTTCTTTTTTGCTAGGTTGGAAATTATTATATCTGCAATAGGGACAAACTGCAAACATATCTGAGCCACAGAGTGGAGAGTAGCTGATACTGAAAAGTGAAAATGTGTGAAAATTTGTTTTCAAATTTGTTTCAAATTTGGGTGTGTTCCCTGTTGCCTGGAATGGTTCTGAAATGGATAATGTTTCTTTTGTATGGCGTTGAGATAAGTCTCATGTGGACAAGTTGTGATAAGGCTTATGCAATATTTGCCCATATTTTAAAGTAATGTTTGCATATAGAAACACAATGTTTTCACAGTAACAGGTTGTTGCTCCTAGTGCTCGCTCCTCTCTATTCTCCATTTCCTTCATGAGTCGCTGTCAGAAATTTCTTTAAAGTGGCTTTCCCCTATTAAAAGTTTGAATCCAGAAAGCGATGGAGAATTTTTACATCACAATTTTACAATTTTAAAAACAAAATGTTATGAAAGTGTATAAATAAAATTCACAGGTGAATAAGCCAAAACAGATCATTTATGACTTACTAACTTCCACTTATTGAGATGAAAGCATATTATGGCAAATTGCATTTTTAAAAAAATGAAATCATGAATGAATATGTTCTTTATTAATCTTTTTACTCTCTTTTGTTATGTGGATAAACAAAGCTTAAGCAAAATTTTCAAGGCAGAATTAAGCTAACAACTGGGAGAAGCAGTCTAACATGCTTGAGTTGTCAGTCAGACTATAAAAGTACTATATAAATGAAGCAAATGCAATTGTTAAGTAATTATTATTATTATCAATTATTTTACTTGGATGAGAAATTTCTCATTTTTAAGATACTTAAATGGATCATTTGAGGTGAAAATCAGCATTCCTAAGTTAAAATGGATAAATCTGAGTAGAGAAATATCTGCAGGTGCAGTGTTTAATTTAGGGCATGGCACAATACCAGTGATAAAATAGTAAAAATAATCACAGATGTCCTCCCCAAATACTCTTCTGAGAAGAAGTATAAAATTGAAAAAGACTTTTGTTTTCTTTCCTAGAGGATCATGAAATGCTCTTTACTTGTGTTTATCCCTCTCTTGAGAAGCAGAGGGGCTTTTTTTGTTGTTGCACTTGTGGGAAATTTCCTCACTAGAAGGCTAAGCTGCTAGTTTCGATCCAATGAGCCCCTGCTTCTATTTGCTCAAGCTCTGCTCCTGCACACCTGATACTTGAAGGTTGGATGCTGATTGGCTTGCTGAAACACCTGAAAAGGGCCTGGGTGAAGCGCTCTACTTAAAGAAAGCACACAATAGGTCCTTTCCATAGTAGCCATCTCCATTGCTTGTCCTAGTGAGATACAAAAAGTGTCTCAGAAAGCCATGACAGTAAGCTAGTACACAATACTAGGACCTTGGAACTGAAGCCATTAAATAAAATCAATTAATTTTATCATTTACACCTGGCATTGGCATGCCAAAACGTCCTCTATGAAGATGGCCTATTGTGACACAGTGACAAATTTCTATTGCATGTTAAAAAAAGAAATGACAATGAATCAAAATTCTTTTACCTGCACACAGTATATATGACCTATGGTAAAGCATTTTAATGTACCTCTTATCAAGGAACAAATGCTGGGAGGTTCATGCTGCATCTAAATACCAAAGACTCTTTCAAGCACGATGTTTACCAAAGGAGGAGATACAAAGACTGAGACAATACACCCAAGAGTGACAACATGGTCATTGTGTGTGTGTTTGTACAACCAATCCTTATGTTAAAGGGCACTCAGCCAGTTTACATACATACGTACGTTTACATAGTTTACATACATTTACATACATAAATACGTTTGCATAGTTTACATACATTCTTTCCGCAAGCAGTAAGGGCCCTCAACTCACTGACAACAAAGAACTGAACAAAACATACGCAACACACACACACACACACACTCAACACAAACACAAACAACACATAATGGACTCTTAAACTCAAAAACTCACCTAAACAAACTGGACTCTCGTACAATATCCTACATGCACACCAAGGACAAAAACACACAAATGGGACTGTAGCGTAACACGCACAACATACATTTTGCACACTCCGTATTGTATGTTGTATTTTGCCAAAGTACTTTTCTACCTCATGCTAATTTGTACTAGTTACAATTTGCATATATCTCTGTCTTGTCTTGTCTAATATCCCTGCAATAACTTGTAACCCACACATTGTACTTGAACCAGTTGCACATGTTCACTTTTGTATTGTTGCACTGTATTGTTATATGTCCTGTCCTGTTTATTGTACAGATAGCTTACTATTATTTATTTGTAATTTCTGTTTTCTTATATTTCTTTTTACTAATGCACCATGGGGGGTCTGTGTGAAACGGCATTTCAACACAATGTATACTGTGTATAGTGTTGTATTGACAATAAACCTCCTGAATAACTGAATAATAACTGAATACATGATGCTGGAAAATAGCATAAAGCTCACATTCAACACTATAAATTTATAATAGAAAACTTTACAAACTGGGCGTGTGGAATTCTCTCTCTGTGGAAATTAAGCTGTTGAATTGCAATATGGGAAATGCAGATTAGGTTGGGGAAACCTGCAGTCAGCTGAGACTGAAGAAGTCACCAGGAGGTAAT
The DNA here is from genome assembly GCA_015108495.1 of Heterochromis multidens. Taxonomy (NCBI): domain Eukaryota; kingdom Metazoa; phylum Chordata; class Actinopteri; order Cichliformes; family Cichlidae; genus Heterochromis; species Heterochromis multidens. The sequence goes on from VUQS01003496.1 coordinate 32,972, forward strand.
GAAACGTTTCTCCCACTGAAAACGCTACGTCCAGATGAACAGATTCAGCTTTTTGGGATTCTTTTACCTGGATTATTGAACATGCATCAAGAGAGTTTAATCATATTAGGTTTTTAATTGGTTTCATGCTAGTCCACAAATGTTTAGAGTTTATCATAACATTTTTCAGACTGGTTTTACTTTGTGGCTAGTGAAATAACAATTCACCTATTTCATCATTCACATTTAGAGCAGATACATTCAAAAACTTATAGTCTAGTTAGAAACATGATCAACATCTGTGACAAATACTGATGAATTCAAGTTTATCACCGCAATCATTGTCTCTTCTCCCCCTCCTTTGTTTGACCCTGCAGGTGTTTGGTGGTTTGGTGTGGATCCTGGTGGCATCGGCTAAAATACAACCCGAAAACCCTCTGGGCTGGGTGATGTTCGTGTCTGTCTTCTGCTTCGTAATAACAACACTCTGGTTCTTCATCTTCCTCTGTGGAGGCAATCAGAGCAGCATCTGGCCATCCCTGGTTAGACACTCCCACTGAATGCTTAATAGTTTAATTAGGTAGTTAACAGTGTATAGATGAAAATAGTTAGACATGTTCAGTCATGTGAAAAAGGAAGTACACCTTTTTTCAATTCTAAATAATCTTGTCCTTAGCAGGTCTTAAAATTAGATAAATAAAACCTCAGATGAACAACAACACATGACATATTACACTCTGTCATTATTTATTTGATAAAAATTAAGCCAAAATGCAGAAGCAGTGTATGAAAACTAAGTACACCGTTAGTGCTTTCATAGGAATTAAGAGGGTAAGTGGTTATCAGTTATGCTCGATTAATTGATTATCTGCAAGTATGGCCACCTCTATAAAAGCAGACGTTTTGGAAGTTTGCAGGTCTGGAGCATTCAGGTTTGTTAGCACAATACCGAGGAGGAAAGACATCAGCAGTCAATAAGTTGTTTGTCAAAAAGAAACACTTTCTTACCAATTTCCCTCTCTCCATCAACCTATCCCCACTTTGTTCGAAAACTTTCCCTTTTGTTCCCCCTCCCCTTTTCTCTGCTTATCATCTTTCCTTTCCTTTCCTTTTCTCTCCTTATCATCTTTCCTTTCCTTTCCTTTCATTTCCTTTTTTCTTCCTTTCCTTTCCTTTTCTCTCCTTATCATCTTTCCTTTCCTTTCCTAATTCCTTTTTCCTATATCTCCTTTTGCAGGATGCAGGTTATCATTTTGTGGCAGTGCTTTTATTCCTCAGTGCATCAGTGGATCTGGCCTACATCACCTTCGTGGTTGGCCAAGGTTTAGCTGTGCTACCAGCTCTTGAACTCCTCAAAATCTACCGACTGTACATTTCTGCAGTGGTATGTCAAACACATAAATATACTAAATCACTTAAATCACACATCAGATGTTGATGAATGAAGTATTCAAGTTGAAAATCTTTGACATACATTTTGTAATTTGTTTAACAAAATGAGGTGCCAATAGTCAGTGGTCAGTTAAAAAATGTAAAATTTTTCCCTTAATTAATTAATTAATTAATTTTTTGAGCAGCACATAAAACAAGTGAAGTTCTTCTATAATGAATGAATTACTTTATGGTAACATTATATCATTATTTACTCAAACAAGTGGAAATATCTTGTAAGAACCTTTGAGTTGTACTTGTACTCCTATACATACTGAATATCAATGTCATCTCATTCCTGACAACTTTAGTGACCATCATCTATTTGTGTGCCTGTGTGTTTTTCAGGTGATGTCTTATGTGGCCACTCTTCTCTACTTCCTGCATGCCATATTCTCTGCCATTCGATGGAGGAGGTCCTAAAACAAGTCACCAACTTCACTGCAAATAAAAAAAAAGAAAATCAAAAGCAAGGGGAAAAAACAAATACAACCCCAAAATACATTTTGCTTTTTAAGAAAATTATTTTTACTCACATGTCAGATTACATTGCTTTTGAACCAACATGCCCAAACATCAAATTAATGAATAAGTGGAAAACACACAAAAAAATGACACATTATTACATTAGCCTACCTCACAATTTACTCTGTTAGGCAGAGGTTTTTTTTTTTTAGAACACATGCATGAGAAGTGTTTTCAGAATTAAATGTGGTATAAAGAAGGTGGATGAGTGTAAATAACTATAGAAATTACTCATTTAAACAAGAAGGAATGACATTATCATAGCTTATGATTTACTGTAACTTTTTATCAAATAAGAGTCCTTAAAAGCTCAGTTCACCCACATTGTTACACACTCAGACACAAAAAACACAAATGCATTTTTTTAACTCTAGATTTGTCATAAGAATCTTTAAAGGCACAAGGCAGTTAAAACAAAAGTGTTTCCTTTATTTGCTGTTAGTAAACCAGGTCAACGATGCTGGCTTAAAGTGAAATCTATCTGCATAGGTAAATACCATAGTAGGTAATTGATAACATGACCTGATGTGGTAGGTGACATTTCAACATATATATATATTTTTGCCTTTATTAGATAGTGCAGAGAATAGGAGACAAGAAGCAGGGAAAGACAGACAGCAAAAGGCCTGAGGTCAGAACTGCATTTCGCCTTGTGGCATACAGTCACCTGTTCAACATGTGAGCTAAACCAGAACCACAACATTTCAATATTTAAAGGTTTTATGACAACCACTTGTTTCCACAACTATACAGTTGAGCAGCTTGTCAGTCAGACTTTTACTTTATTCTGACAAAAAACATTGATCAAAATGGAAGCAGCAGAAGCAGGGGTATCTTAACTTTAGTTCCTACAGAAGGCGAGTCCAACTTAAATACATGTAATGGAGCCTATATTTCCCATGGTGAAACTTGATGGCCCAAAATAAAATAATGGTCACTTTGAAGGTAACATCACCTTTTATTAAGCTGGATTTAGAGTCACTACAAGGGTTTAATGGGAGTCACACTAGAGGTATCTATAGCATCACATTTCACCTGTTGACAGATACATGTGTTGTTTGTTGTCTATATTTCCACAGTAACTGTGTTTACAATGTTACATTGTCTTTTGTGATACAGGTGATAAGCAGCACCACTTGAGTTGCATGTAGGCAGATATTAATGTTATTTCACTGAGTCTTTGCTGTGGTCTTATTTCTTTCAATCAGAGTGATGATAGCGGTTAGCCGAAGATTTGCAGCGTAACCACTTTGCTAGATGTTTGTTTCTGTAAAGGAGGCAACAACCAACTCCACGGGCATCATAAACATTTAGAGCAAAATGCAAACAACCTATTATAGTTTTCCATCAGTGTTTCAGCTCTGATGTTTACTTACATTTTTAAGAAGGCCTACATAAAAACCTACATGCCCAATCTGTTAAATCAGCTGTATAAATTCATCTTTAAACTCAACAATATCAGTGGAGTGCCTCTTTGAAATTGTCTCAAGATAAAATGCACTTTTTCCAAATTAATTGTAAATATAATTTTCTAAAATTCTGTTCCTGAAATCTAAAACCCAGAATATGCAAAATGTGTGATAGGTATATCCTTCAATTACCTCCATGTTTTCACTATAGAATGAATGGATAAAGAAAAGTCCTTGCTCCTGGCCTTTTTATCCAGTTTTACACAATACAATATAATACATTAGTTTTAGTGCATTTTTAAAGGGTTGGTGTTTATGTATGGTATGGCTGGCTATTTGAAATTTGAGGATGTAAATATCTAGATGATTCACTTTACATATTTGTCTTGGAATCTACATTGTGAAATAAATAAATTGGAAATTCAAACATTATGTGCAACTTATAACATTATGTGTTTTATTTGTTGAGGGTGTCAGTATTAGCAAAGACAAACAGCATGTAATGCAAAGAATCAGAGATCACATGTGGGAGAGAACAAGCAGTGATATGATATGTGCTTTTCAAGTTTGCAGTAAACTGACATCTGACAAAGTGACAGTGGATGTTGTAATTTAACTAACTCTGCATTAAAATATTACATTTTACTCTATGTTTTCTATATTTCCTAATTAACAAATACAAACTGTCCCTTGTGTTGGACTCATTGTGAATACAGCACAGAAATAGTCTATTATCATGTTATTGTAAATATGACCATGACCTCCTTGTGAAAAATGTGTTGCTAAGCACCAACTGAACCCCCAGTTAATTAGACAGTATTTCTAATGACAACCAGAAATCAGCTGATACTCTGCAGCTGAAAAGTTATTAGCAGCTGCACTCACTGGCCACTTTGTTGGGCACACCTGTTCAACTGCTCGGTAATGGAAATATGCAATCAAGCTATCACATGGCAGCAACTCAGTGCATGCAAGCATATAGATATGGTTAAGACAACCTGCTGAAGTTCATATTAAGCATCTGAATGGGGAAGAAAGGTTGTTTAATTGACTTTGAAGGTGGTATATTTGTTGTTGCCAGATGGCCTGGTCCGAGTATTTCAGAAACTACTGATCTACTGGGATTTTCCAGAGGTCACAGGAGAATGGCCAGACTGCTTCGAGCTGAAGTAACAGTAACTCAATTCCCAGAAAAATGTCCACAATTAGCAGTTAAATGCTCCACCACCAGCTAGTTGGAAACTAAGTTTTCTATTGCCTACTGTTGTTGGAAACCGATACCAGGGGTGGTAATGAAGTAGAACACTAAAGTTTTGATCCCTTAAGCCAAAATAGAAACATGCTGAAATCGTGTAAATGCTGAAAGGAGCTGCAAGGCTGGATATTAGTGGACCTGTCCGTAAGAATTGCAACCTTCACACTGCACATGCTCATTTGATCCATTGTTGATATTAATTATTGATTAGTGCAGCTTAAAAGGAAGCCTTGTTTTTGTGAGGTTGAAGCAGATTGTCTTCACCCATAATCATTAGACTACATTTTTTTGAAAAGAAACCCATTAAAGTCACTGTGTGCTATACAAATAGAGGGTGGAGGCATTTGGCTAACACAAACTAAGGGTTTAAAAGTTAGTGAAACCTGAAAACTCAGTGAGCTGTGTCTCTACTCAACAGCAACAGCAAAGATATTTTATCAGTAGATTTAACAGCCTGGGGCCACAAGATCCCTCATCGTGCTTTTTGAAAGCCCTGTCAAAAGTCACCAGTTCACATTAACTTCCAGGCAGCCTTTGGTGCTGGAAGGTGGAAGGTGTGTCTGGTTTGTTGTTGTGGGAAGGGATCTCTCCTGCACAATAGCAGAATGGGTTTGACTGCTTACCTCCCTTTCTTATAAGGGTCACTGGCACCTCCTGCTTGACTGTCAGTCCAGAGGAGAGAGCAAGGTGCTCACTGTTGATTCAGCACTGTGAGAAGGAAGAGGCAGAGATGGCTGCAACTACTGCTCAGCCTATGGGGAGCCTGCCCAGTGGACTGGGGATATGCACCACAGCACCGGATATATTTTACATACCCGAACTGGTAAGTGGGCAATGATAGAGGACAATGACTCTGACCTTCAAGTCATTTGTGAAACTATTCTCTTTAGGATGCAGTTACAATTTCATGGTTTTTGTTTTAAAGCATTTTAAATATGACAATTGTTTCAT
>VUQS01003498.1:0-10802 GCA_015108495.1 Heterochromis multidens
AAACTGTTTTTTGTTTTCTCCAATTAGGGTGGACAAAGCTAAGTCAGGCTTTCAAATGAATTAAAACTCTGTCTGGGTCTATGGTTGATTAATAAGCTGGAGTGGAAGATTGCTGCTACTCCTCCTCCTCGGCCTGTGCTTTGAGGATTCTGACAGTTAGTATGACTGGTGTAACATAATCATCCTGCTGTAACCAGGTTTCTGTAAGGGAGAGTAAATCAACATGTTGACCAATTATTAAATTGTTTACTAACAGGGACTTATAAGAGAGAGAACTAATGTTTAATAATCCAACTTAACTGTTTTACTCTTTGGTGCAGTTGAGGATGCTATATTCTTCTTTCTTTGTGAATTTTTATGCTGAAATCATCTCTCCTAACAAGACCAGGTTTTCCCCAGAAAGTTTCCCAATTACCTATAAAGCCCACATCATTTTTTGGACACCACTCAGACAGCCAGCAATTTAAGGAGAACATGCGGCTAAACATGTTACTCCTGGTCTGATTGGGCAGGGGACCAGAGAAAACTACAGAGTCCGACATTGTTTTGGAAAAGTTACACACCGATTCAATATTAATTTTAGTGACCTCCGATTGACGTAACTGGGTGTCATTACTTCCCAGAAGAAGAATCGGTTTTCGTCTCCTATGACACACTACTCAATATAAATAAATTGTCATGGAAATGTGCATTTTCATTTTCATCAGCTATTACCTACGAACCCACTAACTGTGCAAGCTTTCGTGTATTGTGATAAAATGCCATGCATTGTAATTTTTTTCCCCTAATTCTGTTTTCTGTTTTAAATTTGTATTTTTTTTTTCTTTTAAGGCAAAGTAGCAGCTGGCAATTTCCTGTGGAAACTTGTGTACTGTCTTCATTCAAGCATAGTAGGCATACCTATTGGCAAGGTTTTTATAGCACATAATGGAGTCCCAAAACGTGTCTCAGCCCCAACCAGGTCCTTCTAGCCCACGTAGACCGCATGACTCCATATTCGCTGACTTTATATCCCTAGGGAGAGTCTTGCCCTCTATCCTCTGGGTGGAGGAAATAAAATCTGTTATGCGCACACATAGGCTTGCTCCTATTAATAGGGACTACTATATTTATGATAATTTGATTGGTGATGCTCGTGAAGAAATAAAATATAGGTCCCAACAAGTAAGGGAAGATCTGGATCGCATTCTTGATATTCTTCTTAGCCAGTATAGATGCCTCATGCCTTTTATTGCAGTCAAGGAAGCTTTTTATGCAAGAAAGCAACAAGAAGATAAATCATTGAGAGAATTTTCACATGCATTATTTTCTTTGATGGACAAAATGATTCAGAGTTGTCCAGAGAGACAAATTCCTGATGCGGCTAGATTGATTCGTGATTAGTTTGTAGAGGGTTAGGGATGGGAGTTTGAGCTGTGAGCTTAAAAGAATTGTTCGAGAACATCCTGACTATGACCTTCATGCTATCAGGGATGAAGCCCTTAGGTGGGAGCAGGAGTGAGGGCAGAGTAGAAACAGAGCAAGGTTGGTTCAGGAGTTATTCTGTCCCCTCAGTCTACAGAATCCAGCATACAGGGCAGGCTAAGGCGCAGACGAATATTGTGGGGTCAGAGTTGGCAGAGTTTAAGGAAATGTTAAAACAACAGCAGGTACAGATTGATCAGCTCACAGTGAATTAAGATCCACTCGCACGTCAGTTAAGCCCAGGTTTACACAGAGGAGAGGACAGCTTATCTGTAGATGGTGTCAGAAATCCGGACACTTTGCTAAAGACTGCAATAATGAGAGGGTAGTAGTTTCTGAGTCTGTGGTCCCTAGCCAGAGTTCATCTGGTCAGTGCACTTTACCTTTGCAGTTTGGAAACTAGCTCCCTCTGTTATGCTGAGACACATTTCAGATGTGGACATGACTGGCTCCAATAGTTGTGATTCTAAAAAATCCAGCCCCCCGCCCCAGTTAGTAGGATCCTGTCCAAGGGTTACCATTAGGATGGGAGGGGTAGATATCTCATGCTAACTAGACACTGGGTCCATGGTCACCACCATCATGTTGAGTTTTTTTGTCAAGAATTTTAAGACCTGGGGTACAGATAAGCTGAAGGCATGCCATTGGCTGCGGTTATGTGCAGCTAATGGATTGGATATTCCCTATATTGGCTATTTGGAATTTGACTATCAGGCATTAGGCAGGCAAATCCCCTAGCGTGGTGTACTAGTTATTAAAGATCCACTGTAGGCCAGCCCCAACCCAGAAATCTGTGGAGTTCTTGGTATGAATGTGATTCGTGAGTGTTACAAGGAGCTGTTTTTGGAACATGGCCCTGATCTTTTTTACTTTCCCCCAGTCAAAGAAAATCCCTGGCAGCAGACTTTACAGTTTTGCCACAGGGCCCAGCTGCAGCCGGAACCACAGGTTAGTGGCCCAGTGAGAGTCAAAGGCAGAAGAAGGATTCACATCCCAGCGGGCACAGTGAAATTTGTTCGTACCACTTGCCAAAATGCATCTTCAGTCCACACTAGTACAGGCCTCTTTGAACCATTAGATGCAGGTGTGCTCCATGATCCCCTTTCCTCTCCAGCCTTGGTCAGAGTGGTTAATGGCACTGCATTTATCCCCATCACTAATGTGGGGTTAACAGAGGCAATTTTGCCACCCCACAGTCAGCTTGGTACCTTGTGCCAAGTTGATGTTGTGAGCCAATCAGATGGCATGACTGGCCTGTTGGAGGAGCCTGAAGAGGAAAAACACGTTACTATGGCAACCCAGAGTCTGGAGTTAAACCCACTAAAAACTGATATTGATGCCAGTCAGATGCCTGTCAGCCCTCACAGTTCAGGACCAGGAGAGGGTAGGATCCCTTTTATGCGACTGTCAGTCTGTTTTCTTTTCCCATGATGGAGATTTGGGGTGTACAAGTTTGATCACTCATGAAATTCCATTTTTAGATGAGACTCCAGTTTGCCAGTGGTACTGGCGTATTCCTCCTTCAGAGTATGAGGCTGCTAGGGCACATACTCAACAGCTTTTGGAGAGTAAGGTGATCAGAGAAGGTTGTAGCCCCTTTGCATCCCCAATAGTGGTTGTAAGGAAAAAAAATTCCAGCATCAGGCTTTGTGTTGATTACCGGCTACTAAACTCAAAGACTAGGAAAGATGCTTTTTCCCTACCTCGAATTGAGGAGTTCCTTGATGTCTTGTCAGGTGCATGTTGGTTTTCGACCCTGGAGTTAGCTAGTGGATATAACCAAGTCCCAGTTGCTGAGTCAGACAAAAGGAAGATTGCTTTCTGTACCCCTTTCAGCTGTACCGGAGATATTGCGTGAAAAAAATGTAAAGGCTAAGTTGGAAAAATGCTGCTTCTTGAAGACAGTGGTAAAGTACCTTGAGCATGTAATTACCAAGGATGGGGTAGCAACTGAACCAAACAAAATCTTTTCAATGTCCAACTGACAAACCCCCAGGTCTGTTGCTGAGTTGAGGTCATTCTTAGGGTTTGCTAGCTATTATGGTCGCTTTGTTCCAAGTTTTCCATCCCTAGCTGCCTCTCTTCATCGGCTGGTGGCTGAACTGGCTGGTACTAGGCACAAACAGCTCTCTAAGCAACCTCTGCAGGAAATGTGTACTGTATAGTATGACAAGCGTTTTCAAGATTTAAAGGCCAGGTGGGTGAATCCCCCTGTATTAGCCTATGCCAATTTTTTACAACCTTTCATTTTGGAGGACGATGCTAGTTACTGGTGTTTGGGTGCTGTGCTTTCACAACAGCAGGTAGATGGTAGGGTACGTCCTACAGCTTATGCTAGCCAAGGATTAAAGCCCACTGAACATAACATGTCAAATTACAGCTCCATGAAACTTGAGTTCCTAGCTTTAAAATAGGCTATGATTGAAAAGTTACAGAATACAGAGAATATTTTCTGGGTCATAAATGTGTTGTTTACACAGATAACAATAGCCTGAGCCATCTGACCACAGCAAAGCTTGATGCTTTGGAGCAACACTGGGCTGCTCAATTGTCCTCCTTTGACTTTTCAATTAAATATCGTCCAGGTCGCACCAATGGTAATGTGGATGCTCTGTCTTGCCAGTGTCAGCCATCTGAGTCAGTGGCACCTATTGAGACTTTGCTCCCTGGTACCCCTCTTCTAGATACTCTAGTCCAGACCAAAGTCGCACCCCACCAGCAGGTAACACAAGCTCTGTAAACTACTGCTAGTTTAAGGTGAGATGGCCCCACTATTAGTGTATTTTTTAAGTTTTGGCATAGAGGGACAGGACCAAATCACCAGGAAAGGGGAGATTTGCCGGCAGTAGTATTGGAAACGTTGCGCCAGTGGAAGAAGCTGGTAGAGAATGAGGGGGTTCTCTATCATCAGGTTTTGCAGCCAGATGGTGGGGAGCCAGTATGCCAATTAGTGGTGACTCAGAGCCTTAGGGATAAGGTTTTATATCACTTACACAATGAGCATGGCCACCAGGGGATTGCCAGGACTGCTGAATTGATAGGGAAAGGTTGCTATTGGCCAGGCTTGTTCAGAGAGGTTCAGGATTATTGTCAGCAGTGTGAACATTGTGCCCAGGCTAAGGCAGTTAGCAAACCTAAAAAGACCATGGCCAAGGTCATTATATGCCTGTGGCTGCTGTAATTTGTTTTAAGTGGGGGTTTAATTCGACAGCTCTGAGCTGAAGAATTTTGTGTGATTTTACTCTATTGTCTGTTAGCGCATTAGATGTTTATGCAGATCGGAGTGCACAGAGATTAATTTATTAATTGTGTTCAGGGTGGTCTAACCTTGTTTTCTGTTGTTTCAGATAGTGAAAGTGCTGCAGGGAAGTTAGCGTGATTGTTTTCTCGCTACTTCTTGCATGTACTGCGATGGGCTTGAGCAGCGGTGGGCATTGAAGAGTTTTCTTATGGATTTTGCCCTTCAGGCTGCTGTGTAGGTTGCCGTGCATTTGACGTGTGACACATGGTGGTCTTTTGGTTTTTTTTATATATTCCCCGCAGCGAATATCCTGTCTGTTCTTATGTGTTGGGCCACTCACTGTAGTGCAGCACCATTTGTTCTTATCATAGTATTTAACCTATTTAATAAAGAAGTTGTACTTTTAAATGTTTTATTTGGTGCTGCTTTTATATATTTTTGTTTTCATATTAAAATTAAAATTTGTGAACTGAATGCGTGCCTATGGCTCTTCTTATATCTTACTAGTGTGTGTTAGGACTGCGTTGGTTGGGACTGGCACAGTGACTGGGACAGTGCAATAACTGTACGGTGGGCATTTGCCAGCTTAGTGCCTCAGGTTACATTAATATTTATGACAAAGGCAAAAAGTCAAGGGAACATAAAAGTGTGCTGCTAGTGTGACACAAAATAATTGAATGAGCCAGTGATACACAAGCACTAATACAAATAGTGGTGGCACCTGCCTATTAGGAAGTGTTGAGCACTTGCTCCATGGTATATAAAAACAATAGTGTGTCAATCTGAGTTAATATCCCAGGTCTTCAGAAAGTGTCATCAATTACAGCAATGTCAGGGATGTAACTTTGGTTTATTGCTCTGCCAAGTGACAGCACTCCACTACAATTAACCATCCATGCACTTAGATATATATCAATTTCATTATTTGATTGTATTTACTTCCACACAGATGCAACAAGTGCATAATTATGGCTGTAATTAAGCTGCAAAAAAAAAAAAAACCACACACAAGCACTGCCACATGAGCACCTTTGAAACAATGAGTGCTCGATTCATTAGCATCTGCTGTAAGCTTATTAATCATCTAACAGGCAATTAGCAAGCTGTTACCATTGGCGGCTGGTATGTAAATATATTCCTGGGTTAATTTCTTCCTCAGATAATAAAGGAAACATTATGAAAATTAGCTCTGCCACTATGTAAATGATCTTTGCTGTTAATTGCACCAGTGTTTCAACTTGGATCTGCAAATGGCAGCGTGATGGGCTGGCACTGAGGTTATATGCCAGGTTGCTGAGGGAATGAAAGTGGTAGGCATCACACTGCAGCATGCATGACAATTTATGGGGTGTTCAAATGCCTTCCGCCAGCCCTTCTGTCAAATAGATAATAAACCTTGGCTAGCAGAGGTGGGCCCAGAGGGACTGGCCATGTGTGAAAGAGTGGGGGAGTAAAAGCAATATATGAAAAAAATAAATAAAAAAAATAGGGACTGTGTGTGTGTGTATCCAGTCCACTCCTTAATACAACACCAGCATATATTATACCCAAAGTAGTTATTGGAAAAAAACAACAAAAACAGCTAACAAAAAAAACACTAAACTGTGGCTGCTCACACAAATACACTGCATTTTCCATGAGCAAATTAGTCTTCACTGCACATGTGCACATGTCCCATGCCATGGACACACTAACAGGATATCAAGCCATGCTGAGAGGATTTTCTGGCAATCTACTGCTGAATTCACAGCACAACAGCACTAATGACACTCGGGCCCGACATCCATCATGGCAATGTTCATAAAGCCTGTGCCAACATGTAGCTTCCCTTCGGCCCTTGGTGCTAATCTATGCAGTGCAGGCACGGAGAAGCCATTACAGCTCTGAATACATGATGAGGCTCACAACTAATACTTCTCTCCACACCAGGGGGAGGTTGGAGGACGAGAGGCAATATAATTGAGGCCAGGAGGCAGATTGTGATCTATTGACATTAAGCTAGGGCTCTTAATCTGACAGTTGTCCCCTCAGAGATGTTGACAGACAGCTGGGTGGGCAGCCATAGCCTTTTCCATGGATGCACGCCACATAGTCCTAACTGTTACATTCATACCACACACCCCGAACCTGATGTCAGTTTTCTTTCTGTGCAACACAAATTCATCAGGAGACTGTTAACTCTGTACCTTAAAAACAAAAAAAACATGGATGAATATCACGCTGAAATCTGCGATGAGTACTGTGTAAAGCCCAAATTTTTCTCTGTATTGAAGTACTACCTGTACAAAATAAGGAAATCAGCTGTTGTTATAGACAAAAAAATCATATATCTGTGTTTTTTGGCTCAATAGCAAAGCACAGTACATATACCTTGGTATCTGTTAGCAGCTAAAAACCACATGTGAGTTGGCACAAGCACTTTTACAAAAACCGATTGTGATCAAAATAAAATGCAAAAATTAGGTTTGCCTCCATGTTTGGAAATGTGCCGCCTCGCTCCATGCTGCAGAAGTGCTGCCAACTTTCAATGAAAAGAAGCTAAAGCCCGCTCAAATGACATCATGAGACTAATTAACATATCTATGACGTTGTTGCATCATATGTGCATCCAGCCTAATGTTAGTATGTGTCAACCTTTTACATCCATTTGCTTCCTTCCTTCCTAAACTGTACTGTTTAACAAGGCAGAATTTCCAATAAAGCTGTTCCCATTTACATATTTTTCTCTTTCTTGTTGTCAGACAATGGGGCTAGTATGAAAGATTGACTCAAACTGAGCCCATGTCGACTATATTGTTAACCAGCAGTCTCTTATAAGCTATTTTCAAAGCTGCTGCTTTGCCTTGCTAAAATCCTGAGCTTATAACTCATAATGACTTTTGACAAAATCATTATACAATATCCTAAAGACAACAGCTGTGATGACATTTCTGCTATATTTACATGTAAAATGACCACTCAGAGAGAAAAGTGGTCAACATGTGCAGCTCATTCATATCTATGTCAGCTGCCACGCAGTCAGCTAAATTCTGCTGCTGCTACTGGTTGAACAGGCCAGATGCAAAGAGAGATGTGCCTGCAATCTAAAAGCATTTTTTGCACGTCATAGTTGGATTATTTAAGGAGTTTAAGAACATAATAAAATACCCAAATATGCAATGGTAGCGGTATTTTTAAATATTCTGTTATATTGTATGAAATAAAATGCTATCAGAGGTCAGTATTTTTTTTGTGTTTGATTGAATCTATTGCTTAGGTCACTTTTCAAGCATTACATAGCTTGAGCTTTTCAACCTTTAATATTTATGGCTTTTTTTTTTGTCTTGCATACTTGTAACCAGAATATGGGTTTTCAACACTCGGGTGAGCAAACAAGGCATTTAAACATATCACCCACAGCACATAATCAGTTAATTAAGAAAACAATAATCTCTTTGATGGGTAAAGTTATTTTTACTTGTTACATATGAATAAAGTAAGCCAAACTGTATTGAAATGGCTGTATTATACTCAAAAAGATGCTGAAAACACACAGTGTGAAATTCTTTCATCCCTAAATTTCACACACACTGCTCTGTGAAAGAAAAAGACACACACACACACACACTATTACACAAACCGCTCTCCAAAGCCAATTAGATTACATCGGTGAGTCACATGCTAGATGGCTTCACCACTTAAGTGTTCCCAAACGGCAGCCATTTTTTCCACTGTCTCGGGTGCGTCAGGCTGTGATGTGTGGCCCAATCATCAGCAACACGGAGCCCTCGTATATTTAAATATGCGTGACTACAGGGCATGTTATTCTCCCCACATGTTCCCCGGTCTGCCTGTAGAGTCTACTGATTTATTGACGCTCAGTGACATGGGGAGGAGATAGCAGATAGCGTAGCAGGACTCCAATGCACCACAACTGATGTGAAAAGCAGCCTAGCGTCTGAAATCATTTGCAGTTGCATTCCCAAGGCCCCAGTGATTTAAAGAGACATACTTCAGAGGGCTTCGGTGCCTGCCAGGGAAATGTAGTCACATCACATTAGACCCAAAGACATGCAAATAAATGCTGGGCCAGTGGAATCATCCCAGGCACATCACTGTTTCAAGGTTTCATTTTGAATCCAAGAGACTTCATAGTAGCCTATTGAGTTTCATTTTGCACAGCTCTCAAACCTACATCACAGCATGTTTGAATATCATTTAATGGCACAAGTACCTTGAACTGTCAGGCTGAACCAGTCCACAGGAAAAATTCCCGAGATATCTAAAAACAGGCTCATTTGCGAGAGCCACATTGACGAAATTTTCGACCACTCCTTTTAAAATCCTCTACCATGCAATCAATGTAGAGTTTGAGTAATGCCAGGCCCATTAGAGCTGACCAAATTGCTGCGGGAGGCAGAGAAAGAGTGTCATCTATTGTGGGAAACGATTGCTTAATATAGCAGCCAGGGCTTGAAGGAGTGCTTACCAGAGCACAATCCACTAAAATCAATAGCAACAGTCAGGCTATATTGTTTCAAACGAGGAAAAAGTGCAGCTACGATAAAAAGCACTCAATATTGGTGTCTGGGCTGGTGAGACGCTGAGTCAGGAGTCAGGAGTAAGTAATGCAGTGCTGTAGGGAGAGGTGGAGGGAAGAAGGAGAGGAGGAGTGAAGGGATAAACAGTGTAAGCAAGCTCCATCCATCCTGAAGGTCAGTAAACTTTTCAGGTTACAGCACTGTTTATTAATTCATTCACCCACATCCATTTTCCAGTATGAAAATGATGACTAATGTTTTGAGCTATTTTCTAGTTAGATATGTTCAGGCTAACTGGTACTCTAGTAATATGGTAGCAGAAAGTCTTACAGGAAGCCTCTCTCTCAGTGATAACCACAGAGATTACACATATTTGCATGCCATTGTCTTAAATTAGGCACATACTGTTTTTACAGTTGCAATTTGCTTGCTTACAGCAATCCAGTTGTTGCTGGTGTGTCAGCAACTATTCACCTGGGACTGCTTCAAGTTGTCAAGTGTTTTAAAGTAATTTAAATATTAGAGTGTTAGAATATTTTAAAGAAGTGCTTATCCCATGCCAATTAACCTCTAATCATCTCGACAGCGATCTCTTCTCTTCACGAAAAAATTAACTTCTGAAATTAACCCAAAATTAATTTCAGTCATCTCTAGCAACGGTTTAATCCCCTAACACCCCTGAGTTTAGTTTTGAAGTCACAAAAGATCTGATTAGGTCTAATGAAGTCTTCATTCTTAACTCTACAAACATATTTATCTTTATTGTATATTAATACTTATTCTCAGCAACATGAGGGCAGTTTGGGCAAGTGTGGGTTTGAATGTGCGTAGTATGTGGACACCATCCTAAAGAATTAATAAATATTGTATAAAAAGTGCTTCTCTGCAAATATAAATAGGCCCGTGTTGTGACAAACACAACAGAGCAATAATGGCTCTCCAGTGAGTCCCTCACTGGAAGCCAACTCCACTGTCTTGGAAAGCAGTTAGTGACAGTATTCCCTGTTCTGCTCTGCAGCCTCGGTGAGCTCAGCACATCTGCACAAGAACCAGCTCTCCACCTGCTGCAGGTTCTAGTTAGAGAGGCCCTCCAGCCAACAGCGGCTCTCCAGAGCAGAACAAGGACTACTGCAGTCCAAGACAGCGAATTTGGAGTTCATCCAACCACAGGACGATATCCTCCCTGGAGAGATAAGACAGCCACTGGTGAGCCTGCTGTAGAGAAAATGAGTTACATTAATATACCTGGGCAGCCCACCCAAGAAAACACTATAAGCTAGTTCATTTTTCGTGAGCGGCAGCTTGGCGCTCCTTCGCGCCTAACCCATGGAGTTACTCACACAATAAATCAGAAAGCAATGTCACTCTGTGGTCTCGTCCCCACACTTTTTTTTAATCCCATCTTTCATTGGGTTCATGTATGCAAATGTTGATAAACTCAGCGTTGCAGTACAGAACCGGATTGCAAGACCATGTGAAAGAGTATGTGACATGTATTTATACAATATAATAACATTACTGTGAATGTATCTGAGCCACCAGTGTGGTTGTAGTTGTGCTTTGGATTAGCAGGCTCA
>VUQS01003499.1:8733-21399 GCA_015108495.1 Heterochromis multidens
AAAAAAACCAAGGTAAAAAAAAAAAAAAAACCAAACAAAAAAAAAACCATAGTTTAAACTGAATGGAGACCTACCAGCTCTTGAACTAATAAATCTGGGTATTTGGTTATGGTTTTGCATATATTCCAGTCTATGAGTAGATGTCTGTCCATATAGGACTTATCTTTCCTTTTCAAACTGTACACTGTAGAAGTAGGGTGGAACCACACATGGAAAAGTAGTGCACAGTTTTGCATTTCCATGGGAGTAGCTCTAGTCTCATATCATGTCCACACCTTCAGCTCTTTGGGAGTCAAGTTTATCAGGTGTCAACAAGCCAGGACTGCATTGCTATAGGCCATATAAAGAGCCCAGGCTCAGCCTCCACAGCAGGAGCTCATTGTTATTACCCTCAGATTCTGGCTTGCAATAATACAGCAGAATTCACAGAAACAACTTGTTAACAGCACCCAACAGAACAACAACAACAACAAATGAAACAAAAACAATAATGTTATTGTCATGACATTTATACACGATTTATACACGACTGAGGTTTGTAGACAAAACCAGGACTCTGGACTCTGAACACTGGAGTATTCTAAGCTATGGGTGTATAGGTTTGCGCAACAACAGCACTTTGTTTAATATCAGGGAGGCATAGTTTTGTTTAGATTTTTTAAAATAAAAAATATATACCATAGGTTATGCTTCAGTCATTTTTAATTTTCTTCCAGTTTTACATATCAGTCTGTTCACAGGATTGGAGTACTGTACAGCTGCATTCATGAAGTGGTGTATTGCCTCTGTAGCTCCAGAGGGACCTGCATAAAATATGACAGACTGTCTCAAGTGATGTCACTTTTGTCAGGGTGGCTTACTGATGAAGACCACAATAGAAAAAAACCTGGAGAAAATCTAATCTCTTCAGCTCCCTCCTCATCTCCTCTAGCTGATCACAGCTACTACTTCAGAACTGTGACTAATATGAAGCACTGGAAAACTGCATAAAGCTGAAAGAATTTTGAAATAAAAAAAAACAAACAAAAAACAACAACAACAGCAACAGCAACTCCAAAACCAGCAACAATGAATACACTGACTGCAAGAATAAATCAGTACTGTAGCCTACAGTCAAATCTGCCAGTGATCAATTTGCAGATACTTGAAATATTAGCTTTTTGCAACCCTGCAAAGTCAAAGATGGTAATTAAAAAATATTTCCTCATTATGTTGATAGACATCATAATTTAACGGGCATTATGCTTTCTACAAAATGTCTTTGCTATTGCAAATTAGCACTCTACAAACATAATTTCATGGGAACACAGTTGTAGAAAGAGTGGTCTAAACAGTTCCATTGAATTTTTACACTTCAGGATCTTGAAGATGTTTTCTTCCTATAAACTGATATCACATTCATTGCCCTTGCTTCGGTAAAAATCAGCACCTGTATGTGTGGTGTGTTCTGCAAAAAAAAATACCCCATCAAAATATTTATGATTTCTTGGAAAGACAAAGCATTGGTAGTATTTGGGACTGTCTTCCTGCAAGAAAACAACCCCATACCTTATTTGTGCAAGCAGGTTATTATGACTTAAAGTTAATTTTAACATTAAGCAAACTGTAGCAGTGCGGTGCACCCAAAATATGATGTTTTCCTAGCCCTAGCCATGTAGTTTTGGTAACTAATTAACTAGTCTGCTGTTTGAAAGTTCTGTATATTTGTGCTACTCTTTTAAACTGGAATGCTTGCATAGGTTGTTTCAGTGTGAAGGAATAAAATACTGATATAAATGTTTAATTGAGGACTTGTTGTAGAATTGGGTCATTTTATTTCACCTAAACTAAACATTAAGGTCACCGTCCAAAGAGCAAAGCTACTTTAAACAGCTGTTGCATGCATGGAAAATTTCTACTAGTGGAACAGCTGTAGCACTCACTTCAGTGACCATTACCTTTGGACTCACTAAGTGTGCTTTCTAATATTGTCCTCTTGATGGTCTGCAAAGGGATGACCACAAAAGGTCCTGTCCATTTCCAATGAGATATGACTGTACTATCAGCATCCTTAGAATCATCCGGGACTGAGAGGCAGTCTCTCAGTCAGTGCTCGCATTATTTGAAACCCCCACTGCTATCACAACTGTGATGAATGTGTGACTCAATCACTTCTTGTAATGCTTCTTTCTAATCCTGCTACTGATTACTTATCATCCCACTTCCTCCATGTTGCTTGGTATTTTTGTCAGGCATCAGGCTCTGCAAATTACATTTACCCCCCCACATGCCCCTTCCACTTCATATATTGTATAACAGGTATGGCTGTTTCCCAGTGATTATGCTGGTAGAACAAACAATGTCTCTAATTTACTTAGGGAAATTGCCTGACCTACTGGAAAGTGGATGTTTGTCTAGTGTGAGATGTTGGAAAAAAAAAAGAAAAAAAACCTCCAGGTGCCCAATTCTCACTGATTCATTTGAGCCTAGAAGACACAGGCAGGCCTATTTAAGTGCAAATACTCATCCAAGAGATAATACAAAAATTGCAATATATTCAACATGTTAATGCCATGCTTTATATGATTTATGCATTATAGGGACTGCTTCTTAAATAGCACTTCTCTATTCTACTTGAGCACTCAAAGCGCTTTATACAACTTGCCTTATTCACCCACTCACACGAGCACTTTCTATCTAGCATTCACACTGATGAGTGTGAATGAACTTGGGGTTCAGTATCTTGCCCAAGGGTACTTTGGCACGCAGACTGGAGCAGTCAGGGATCGAACCACCAACCTTCTGATCAGTAGATGACCCACTCTACTCTTAGCTACAGCCACCCCAATAAATATAAAGAAGTCTTTGTTCAGCTTGAAATAATAGTTTTTGGTTTTTGTTTTCATTTTTTTTTAAATGTTTGAAACTTCTTCATTACCTGTGATAACATTGCTCTCAGTGTCATTGAGAGTAACAGTAATAAGGTATTCCCCTTCCCCTTTCCCAATACTTCCCTATCATCCATCTTTCGCCTCCCTGTCTTCTCTTACACACCACTCACTATGTCTTCAGTGGAGTGAATCTCAGTGTTGTTAATTACACCCACCACCCCCACCACCGCCTTTTCTGCTCTCTTTCTCAAAAGTGCTGTCAGATGTTCACAGCAGAGGAAAGGTGCAAAATTCAGATTAGAATCCTGTAAGAAGTACAAAATGTAATTTAATTATAAGAAAATCCTACAAAGTACAAAACTTATGATTAAAGTTTAATAACGTTTAATTTTACTAGTGTCCTTTAAACCCACTGGAAATAATGTCCAGTGCTGCACATGGCATTACGGTGGGAAATCAATGTACTATGAGAAACTGAAGATTATCTGTCAGAAGGCTCAGAGTGAAAATGCCTGATCAATAACTGAGAGATCAATAGCTTACCATTCGCTGAGCCATGCTCCCCTTGTTGCAGTTGTTATCCCTGTCAAGTTCCAGCTGATCTTCTATTGTTTTCTTTCATATGTTCTTATAAAGGGCTCTCAGTAGTGTGCAAAAGTCTTGAGCCATCCCTTATTTCTTTATATTTTGCTTCTAAGGAGACAGAGTTTCTTGTAATTTTTTGAAGTAGTCTTGAGCAATAGTTCTCAATAGTTTCAAGTTTTTCTTTGGACTTTGGCTGCTTTTTCACTATACTGTACTTGACCATTGTCTGAGGAATGTTTTTTGTTTGTTAAGCCACTTAACATTGACCTATGAATCATTCATGAAAAAAAGGCATCTAACTCAAGGGATGAACCAGTGTTGTAATCTACATATAACAGACAACTTAGCAAATAACACATTTTAAATTGTATCTTTATGCAGTTTGTTTCTAGCAGCCTGTCTTTTTTTTTCACCATTTCTTTAGTTAAATCTATGAAAAATGCCAAACATAACATAGTTTGATGGGCATAAAACAGTATTTTTGCACCCACAAGGTGATTCGCAAAGACCATTTAGCTGAAAACATGGCATATCTCAGCATGCTGTGCAGTATGTTCTTAAAAAAAATGAGGAAACTGGACACGTGGAGGACAAAAGAAGAAGTGGCAGGGCTAAATAAATATCTGAAAGTCATGCCCTTAAAAAATCCAGCAAAGACCTTACACAGAACCTGAGAGATTCAGTTCAATTCAATTCAATTCAATTCAATTCAATTCAATTGAGAGATGCATCTACTGTTCACTGAAACTTCATTAGAAATGGTCTCAGTGGAACAGTGGCTGTCAAAAAGCCATTCTTAAGAAAGGGAAACAAGGAGAAAAGGCTGAGATATGCCAAATTACACAAGATTTGGACTGAAAATTAGTGGCAACAGGTCTTATGGAGTGATTAATCCAAATTTGAAATTTTCGGTTCAATAAATGTCAGGAGAGAGGTACAACAGTAAGTGTCTACAGCCATCTGTAAAACATTGCGGAGGCTCTGTCATGGTTTGGGGCTTAGAAAGCATTTGATTGGCAACAGCTTCATTTTTCAGCTTGCAAATGATGCCAAACACACTGCCAATGCAGCAAAAGAATAACTGGATAGAAAAACACTCAATAGAACACTATCACTCATGGACTGGCCTCTCCAGAGCCTGAACCTATTGAAGCAGTGTGGGATCATCTCGACAGAGAACAGAAGAAAAGACACCCAGCATCCAAAGAAGAGCTTTAAATGTCCTTCAAGAAGCCTGGAGAACTATTCCTGAAGACTAATAAAAGAAATGACAAGAAAGCTGCCTAAGAGAGTTCAAGCTGTGCTGAAGAATAAAGATGGGCATACCAAATATTGACTTTCAACTCATTAAAATTGTACAAACTCTTTTTTTTTGTCTTATATACTGTATTTCCACATATCTTTGCACATGTTTCAATAATGACTGGATCTATTTCCCATTTTCCTAGCAAAATACAAAAAAATGAGGGGTGGCTCAAGACTTTTGCACAGGACTGTATATAATATTGTGCTGCTTTATCTTAGCTGTGCAATAACTCAAAATGCTGAGGCCTATGCTTAAACATCACAAATATAAGATTTTATTTCATGTTATTTTTCACGGTTCCGTTTGGTTTTTCTGTTTGTTTGCTTGTTTTCCATTGTAATGAAGAAAGGAAGCATTGTTAGGCTTTCTGCATCTAGTTAATGGCTGTAAATTTTAAATGAGAGTGCAGCACTGGCTTTTATGAAGCAATGGTAAATGTGGCCTGGATGTTTTCCTTGGCACAGATGAGAAAGCAAAGTATTCAAGAGCTTAGGTTCTTTTTGCAGAAAGCAGTAGCTCCAAACAACACATGGAGACCAATGTGCTTAGAGCACATACAGTAAAACATTACGATTGCTCTGTCTTGGGAAAAAAAGTCTGAGTCAGAGATTTTTAATATTGCCAGTCAATATTGCTCAGAATACTGAATCTTAAATCCCAATGTAACCAGAAAAAACTAAAATCTCTTGTAGTTTTTTTTCACATTTATATTGTAGGCTGAGTGTATGGCTGCAAGTGTTTTTATATGATTAAACAGAGATATGCACACATTAAAAAACTTTACATAGTATTTTCTTGAGCAGTTGTCTATTCATTTAAAAGAAACATAAGATAAATTTCCTGTATAATACCTGCCATCCCCTGAAAAAGCCTCCTGGATTGTTCCTTTGTTTCAGGCACGTAACAGTATCTCTAGGGGACAAATGCAAATATAATCCATACTGTATTGTGTGGCAAAGAAAGACAGCGCACCCAATCGTAGACAATACATTTGATTGACACGCTGTTTTACTGGGATCACATTTTCACTGCTCTCATAACCAAAGACGTTAAGCCATGAGACGTCCTGTATTGTAATGTATGTAAAAACCTCTCTGGTTCTTACAGAGAGCGTCCTTGCAGCAAGGTGAAGAAATACATGAAATCAGGTTATTATTGAGCTTGGAGGGAGGTTCAGTCATGGAGCTGATTGCCAAGTACAAATGAAGAGGGCCACAGATAGATTCAAATGTAATTTTCGACACATGTGGCGTAAGCGGACAGCACTGATCTGAATATCTCAAATGAGGTTATGCTGACCTGCTGGCTTCCATTTCCATATTTGCATGTGAGATTTTAGGTTTGTGGGAAAGGAGTTTGTGTATAAGGTCAGCCATTTTCAGATGTCACTTTCATTTCCTGCTTCAAAATGACATAATTATGGCATGGAAAAAGGGTGTCATAAGTGTTCTGCTTCCTTTTTCCAAACTACCTCACAGCATACAGGTAGAACATATAGTTACACAAAATGCAGAACACTGATTGAGTGGTAACAAAGAGTTTATGGTTGGCAGACTGCCGGGAAGAGAGCTTGCATGATGAGCTTCAGGCAAACTGGTGAGTAAATTGAAGGCAAGGGGAGATTTTTGCAGGTAGGTTAAGCAGGTTGGTGAAGTAGGCAAGCAGGCAAATTTGTGGATTAATCCAAGTGACCACCTCCAGGGCTGAATCCTAATGGCTGCTTTGCCAGATGGGTGCAGACCAGGTCGCTGGCTGTTTGCTACCTCAGCTAATCCAAACCACTCAACTGATTGACTGTGCTCCAGTTTTGGTGTATTTTATTTCTGTGTTACTTAGCACTAATTAGCAGTTATCTGTGTCTGTGTTGCACCAATCCAATCTATGGCTGCACCTTATGAACTAAGTGAAACACACAAGGGATCAAAATGCTGAGTAAAACAAAGAAGACAAGGGGAAAGAGTGGATGAAAAAGCGGGGTTAAAATACTGCTGCACTGATGAGTAAATGATCATCAACCTGCACACCTGTATCCCCAATCAATCAAGAGAGCCAGGAGGGAAAAAGAAGTATGACACCTGCAATACAGACACACTAAAGAAAGACAGAAAGGTGGCTGTCAAGAAGCCATTCTTCAGGAGGAAAACTGAGAGAAAAAAGAGAGAGATTCAGTGGCAACAGAACTATTCCCGAAGACTACTTAAAAAAATTAAAAGAAAGGTTACCAACGAGAGTTCAGGCTGTGTTGAAGAATAAAGGTGGTCATACCAAATTTTGACTTTCAAGCTCGTTATAATTGTACAAACTCAGCATGTGCATGTTTCAATAAATTGCTGCACCTATTTTCTGGAAAAATATAAAGAAATGAGGGGTGGCTTGAGACTTTTGCACAGCACTGTATGATGATTTTAAGAAGAGACAAGCAGGTTGTAGTCTCACTAAAACTCCTTTAACTCTACTTTTTCTCCTTTACTACAGTGACTTTGGTTACCATCGCCATGTGAACACCTCAGAGTGTGTGAGACAGCCAAGTGCTGCAAATAAAACCTATGAGATCTGTCTGAATGGAGAGGAGGATGAGCTTCTGACAGCAGGGTAATTACCTTCATAAAGCAAAGAGAAGCACCACCTTTACATGCACATACAAATCTGACTCTATTCCCTTTTGTGTTTGCAGGTACCGCAAGGTCCCGAGTGATAGGTGTGAGGGGGGGTTCACTCCTCAGCTCACAGAGCAGACAGTCAGAACCTGTGGTATTAAACCCAGCCCTGGTCCACCTGAAAAGTCCACATCTTCAGTCACACACTTTGACACACCGGTCAGTAGGTTTGAGATTGCACTCTGTCAGTCTTTGCTCAGTTTTTTTTTTTTTTTTTGGGGGGGAAATATCAACTGTTGCATGTTTTTTCCAGCGAGAAAAGCTGGTGTTGATCCTGGTGTGCGCAGGAGCAGCCATCATCGTCCTGATAGCTATTGTTTCGGCTATGATTGCTGTCAGGAGAGTGGTTTATAGAAACAGGTGAGGCACGCATACAGTATCTGCTGCATATTCACCTTTATGCACCCAGAAGGAGCTGACCGTGATGGCCTCCTGTTGTTCTCTACAGGACACCCATCTATCGTTTCTCCAACCTCCAAATCCAGGATGATGAGAACTCTATCACAGCTGATCATGAAAGCGGCACTAGCAGCAATGGCACAGTCTGCCAACAGGACTCAGATGATGTAAGTGTTATTTAGCACTGTTTCATAACGTCTTCCAGATGATGTGATTTTTTTTTTCACTCACATTTGTGTTCTCATTTTTCTAGGATCTTATTGAACGACACACCAGATATGATTGACACCAGCTGCACTGAAAAGGACTGCGTGCTTTTGTTGGACTTGATTTTTTTTTTTTCTTTTTTTATTGGAGCACCCCAAATATCTTGACTGTCTTAATTTATTGAGCTGACTTCACTTCATTTCTTTTGGTATAATTTTTTTTTTTTTTCTTGATTTACATGTTTTGCACATTTTACTTCTGTACAGTGTAAAAACAAACTAGAAAATGTACAATTGCAACAAAACAAAATTCTGCTTATCATTATGTGTTCATAAAAATGTTACAGTTTTAATTATACTTCAATAAATTTCTGCTTAAAACCTGTCCATTCGATGGCACTGGTGGCGCTTTTATTTCGCTCATCTACTTTAAAGAAGAAGAGGAAGAAGACGCAACAGGAAGTTGATGTGCCATGATGAAGATTTTGTGTTGACAGATGTCTCACTACTTAAACAAATATCACAGCTATTCATTAAACATAAAACAAGAATAAGATGGCTGATAAACGTAAACAGAGTTTGTAACAAGCTTGAAAGTCAATATTTGGTATGATCACCTTTATTCTTCAACACAGACTGAACTCTCTTAGCTAAACTTTCTTTTAATTTCTTTAAGTAGTCTTCAGGAATAGTTCTCTAGCTTTCTTGAAGGACATTGCTTTTTGTTCTGTTACCTGTCAAAATGATCCCACACTGTTTCAATAATGTGGAGGTCCGGGCTCTGAGGAGGCCAATCCATGACTGTTTTTCTATCCTGGTATGCTTTTACTGCACTGGCAGTGTGTTTGCCAATCATATGCTCTCTTGATGATATTGCATGGTGGATTAAAATCTGACAGTACTTTTCTGCGTTCGGAATTCCATCTATTTTGACAGGATCTCCAACACCACTTGCTGAAATGCAGCCCCAAACCATGACTTTCAGATACTGTTCATCTGCTGTAGATATTTTTGAGGCCTACCACTTCCTCTTTTGTCCTCCACTTGTCCAGTTTTCTCAGTTTTTTTTAAAGACACAGCACACCATCATCGATGTGGTGCAAAAATACTGTTGTGACTGTCAAACTGTGGTATCTTTGGCATTTTTTGTAGATTCAACTAAAGAAATGGAAATAAATTATATGTTTTTGCAACAGGTTGCTAGTAACAAAGTGCCTAAAGATATTTGCATTTAAAATAGGTTCTTTGCCAAGTTGTCTGCCATGTGTAGACACAAGTTCATTCCTTGAGTTAGGTACCTTTTTGTGCTTGAATGATTAATAGGTCAGTGTTAACTGACTTCAGAAACACAAAACCATTCCTATGGCAATGGTCAGGTACAAGGACTGGATTGAAAACGAGTGAAAAAGTAACCAATGTCCACAGAAAAAAAATTGAAAGCCCTCCAGAAAGCCTGGAGAACTATTGCTCAAGACCACTTTAAAAAAGGAGCCAGACCTTTTTTTTTTTAAAGTGTTTCTGCTTTGATTGCTGTCATGTCTCTCATTATATATTATTAAAGACATGAAGGTTGCTCAAGGCTGTTGCATCATCTGACTAAATGGGCAACACTTTAAACTGAAAATATTCAAAATACCACTCTTGTCTAGGAAAATTATGGAACTGCCGATTGTCTGCAATAGTACATATTTCATTATTTCTCTATTTTTTCCCCAAATATAACATTTTATATTGAAATTAGATTATTATTATTTATTATTATTATTATTATTATTAGTTGCTTGTTAGATTTTTCTTAGTAGTTCCAAAAAAGACAATTTGCCTTAGTGGTTTTTTTTTTTGTTTGTTTGTTTTGTTACCACACACGGTCACAAGCAGTGGCTACTCTTGCTTCTACTGTCCAGGCGCTTCATTTCCTCTCCTGCTCGTCTTCGCTTTTTCCGGCGGAGTGGCGCCTCTCTCACTGTTTGCTCCTCCTCCATAACTCAGCTGTCATGACGCGGATCAGCGCCACCATAGTCAGCCTGTCCTAAACGCTACATTGGGGGATCCACGGCTGCCTTGATACGTAAACGGGTAAGAAAGTCGTGAACATTTATCCAAAGGTCAGCTGCAGATTTTGCTTTTGTAGAGCTTGAGTTGACGATGACGTTGTCCACAGCGTCAGCTTTAATGTTAAAAGCTGTGTTGGCGGCGCGCTAGTTAGCTTTTCAAAACGTATCTTTAAAAATGCATTTCATCATGATACAGTCTTACAGTAGCTGAGTTCATTATCTCGTAATAACTAGTTAAAAACAAGGGTCAAGGTCACTGTGTCAACTTTCCTGCATTAGACACTCCTGTAACCTCCTATAACCCATACCGCCAGCTAACTTCCCCCATTGACGCCCTCAAAAACACACAGATGTACAAATACGGGCACCTAATACACTTATTTCCCACTACAGGTTGTCAGCTGTGGGTAAAGTCAGCTGGAGATTCCCAAAGATGTTAAGGGCTAACGGTAAGTCAGATATACCTCCTGCAAATGTTTAATTTTTATGTTTCTAACTAAAACCATAGCGCATCTTTGAAGTGATTGAGATTGCTGATGAAGGGCACCTCTCTGTTTCCCACTCTCTCCAGGAATTTTGAAGTTGGCAGCGCTCATCATTGCATTCTTCCTAGCTGTCTTTCTGGCTTTTCAGCTACTGGAGATTAACACAGATTTTAAACTGGCTAGTGTGATGTGTGAGTAACATTTCTTGTAAGACCAGTTACATACTGGACTGAACAGTTGCGCAGAGGAAGTGGGAGATTATTGTCTGTAAAGGAAACAGAACAACCATTTACTTTGTGCGATATCCTCAAGGATATGTTAAGTCAGGCATTTCCTGCATCCTGGTTAATTTCTTTTTATTTACCAAATTGCTTCGCACTTTATGGTTAAAAAAAAAAAAATCATTTTTTATGTAAAGGAAAAAGACAAAAATGTAGGCCACAAGTTGCAGTTGATGATATGATGGGATGTAATGCAGTATGTATGTATTGTTTGCAACCTTTCATAATCATAAATGATTAATTTTGGTCGATTAAAGCAGCTGTGAGCTGCCAGACAGTGTTTTATCTTGCATAGGACCTCCTTTTCCTGTTCTCTTCTGGCTCCAGCATGGTTATCTGCCTGTCTGGCACAGTTCTAGAGGAGGAGGAAACATTCAGTTCTTGTGTGAACTCAGAGTTCATTATCATGTTTTGACAGAGAAAAAAGCCAACAAAAAAACATTGCAAAAGAAAAAAGAGACACTCCCTAAGGTAGTTTAGGAAATTTTCAAATTAAAAGCCCTCTTTTACTCCTTCATAATTTTATTTAGAGATTGACAAACATATGTGTTTTTAATACTTAGGGGAGCTCATCCCCTGCAGTCCTCAGGAAATCTATGCAGCAGTTTTGTTTTTGTTTTTTATAACTGATACTTACATACTTTTTGATGCCTCTAGTTTGTTTTCACATCCAAAAAAAAGATTGCACACTGATTACTGACCTGCAGTAAGTGCAGCTTCTTGAATATCTTTTTTGCTTTTCAGCAAGATCTGTGCCAGGACATGACGTTTGTAAGTATTCTCAAATTACTATTTTAATGTTTTTGCTTGTTATTCTCAGTTACTCGTGTGTTTTGATATGCCTCCTTCTTTTTTTTTTAATCTCTCTCTATAACATTCGGAACAAGAATGGTGATCAAGAGCTTGTCTTAGATTGTACAGCAGCTAAATCCTTTTGAAAGCATCTAGATATAGAGTTTAATTGTGTGTGTTAAGCTTAGCTTCTGTAGTACATGTGTAAATAGATCCCTTTTTGTAGAATTCAAGTTGTACCATTGCTTTTCATGCTGTATTTGTACCTATTTGTGTATAGCCTTAAACAATGTGATTGGACTACCTGTTACCTGATACTGTGCTGTTTGATGGGTAAATGGACTTCTGTATTCTCAGCAACAAAGCCAGTCAAGTACAAGTGTGGGCTGTCCAAGCCATGTCCAGCTGGACACTTTGCCTTCAAGATGGCAAGTGGTGCAGCCAGTGTGGTCGGACCCAGAATCTGCCTGGAGGACAAACTGTAAGTAAGATGTATAGTGTGATACAGCAAAGAAAGAAACAACTCACAGTCATGTTGACAAGCTGTATTTCATAGCAATAGTAGTCTATTTTAAATGCATTGTACTGCAGCTCACTTCTGTGGTAGGAAGTGCTGCTTGTAGGGCTAAAATTCATGTACCAGTAAATAGAAAGATAGTTAGAAAGGGACTACTCTGGTTTTGCTGAAAATCTACACTATAGTATACTATACATGTTTTAGATACAGTGGGGCAAAAAAGTATTTAGTCAGCCACCAATTGTGCAAGTTCTCCCACTTAAAAAGATGAGAGAGGCCTGTAATTTTCATCATAGGTATACCTCAACTATGAGAGACAAAATGAGAAAAAAAAATCCAGAAAATCACATTGTCTGATTTTTAAAGAATTTATTTGCAAATTATGGTGGAAAATAAGTATTTGGTCAATAACAAAAGTTCATCTCAATACTTTGTTAGATACCCTTTGTTGGCAATGACAGAGGTCAAACGTTTTCTCTAAGTCTTCACAAGGTTTTCACACACTGTTGCTGGT
>VUQS01003509.1:0-11818 GCA_015108495.1 Heterochromis multidens
CCCTCTTTCCACATATGTTGGGTGTAAAAACCACAGGATTTTTTTTCTCTCCTGAGGCCCATCACAGCCACATTCCACAGTGTTTGAAGAGTTAACTGGCATGCTGGTGCTGAATGACTCACTCTTAGGGACAAAAGCCTGTTCTAGACCCAGATCAGTGTGACTTGGCTGGGCCTGAAATCAGGCAAGGGCACGGGTCTTTATGGAAGAGATTTCATTCATGTTCAGTTTGATACTTTCAACTCTACAACATGTGAATTAATCTATTGCACAGTACTAGGGCTGCACAATTAATTGAATTTAAATCTTGATCCCGATTTTAGCTTCCCGCAAATAAATGAACATGATCAAACTATATTGAAAATGCATGGCCAATAGATTGCAAAGCAAAAGCAAATCAAGTGCTCCCTTAAATGACTGCCTGACGACGTGCATGCATGTGCCAATCACAGCTGTTCCCTGGACTACACAGTTTAAAGTTGCGTGGACTAGTCTGGACGAGGAACACTATGTTAAAAGACAGCAAAACAACAAAATACAACAAAGATCAAATGTCTGGCACTGCAGAAGCTGAAGAGCTTGTTCCTCAAAGCGGATCATGATCTGTTGTTTAGAAGTACTTCTGATTTAGGATAAGTGAAGTTAACCAAGAAGAAATCATAGGCAAAGAGGGCTGTAGAGTTGTGTCAGCATCGCAAAGAAACAGAACTAACTTATTCAACCACTTGAAAACACACTACAAACTGCAGTATAATGCATGAAGGCCAAGAAAAATAATGCAGTGGTTGCTAATGTGACTTGTTCAACATCATCTCAGACGTTCATAGAAGTGAGCACGTACAGTGTGTCTGCGTATCCATCCAGCTCACAAAGACACACTGAAATCACCAACGCAGTCACATTTCATTTGTCCAAACATATCTAGTAAATAAATTGAGTAATGAAGGCTTTGGAAAAATGGTCAAGATACTGGACAAAAGATATGTTATCACCTCGTGCAGTTATTTTTCCAAAATGGAAAAACCTGCGCTGTACGCAAAACATAGCAGGAAGAATAGAGAGGGCTATCACAGCTGTCGAGTATTGGACATTGCCAAGACTTGGCCAAAAACCATTCAATGATAGTATTGGGTAGGGTTGCACAATCTGGGGACACAAAAAATCATTGTGAATCACACAAATCAAAAATATTTTCCATTTTTCCCCCCAAAATATTTTTTTCCTTTCTCCATATCTAGGGATAAATCTAACCCTAACCCCCTGGTGGGTTAGATCTTAGAGCAGGGGTGTCAAACATAAGACCTGGGGGCCAGAATTGGCCGGGCAAAGACTCCAATCTGACCCACTGGGTGGGTTTGAACAATGTAAAAGAGGGTATAAATTTTGGACTTTTAACTTTATTTTGATAAGCTTTACAGCTTTTCCTACTAATAAAGATCTCGCCCATGGCCATTTGTACAACACCAAAGTAATTAAGTAATAGATAAACAGTAATGGATAGTAATAGTAATAAGTAATACATAAAAATTAAATGAGAGAAAAGTTCTTGGTTTTTCACTATCTACTATAGCAATTGCTGTTTTTTTACAATGGGTCCACAGTAATTACAGGACAGTATGGGCAATGAGCTACCAAAACCTTTTCTGTAATTTTTCAGCTTTATTTCTTAGAATTTAAGCCCAAAGAATCTCAAGGATTAAATTTGTAGTTAAACTTCTTTACACTGACAGAAAGGGGAGTTTCACTGGTACAGCCCACTTGTGGTCCATGATGTAAAATGAGTTTGACATCCCTGTCTTAGAAGGTTAAGTTTTCTGTAAATGCATTGTAAAGACAATAGTTCCTATGATACCAAAGCATTTCTTAGGCTTATTTTAACTAGCATCTGAGGACAAAATAGTGATCTAAATTGCATTGGTGTTGCTTGTTTTATGTTCCACATCACTTCCCTTGTTCACACCCCTCTCAGAGCGACCTTTCTGTCCATTGAGACTCTGCTGCTGTGACTCAGCTCTGAGCATTGATGTGTACTCAAAGCCAGTGCGATTCCTTCTTGAAGAATTCTGTGTGACACAGTGATTTGATGACATTCTTCTTTTTTCTTGAACTGCGTATAGGATTGTATCATCTTTACAACCCCCCACAAACAGTCTTTCATTCTTCGCCTTTTAGGTGAAGTGACACAATAGTGGGCTTTGTGTTGCTGAAGGTAATTGAGCTACAGTGAATAGTTGATCTAGGACACATTTCTGACGTTCATATGAAAGAGTATGTGTGTGAGACTGTGTGAGTACTGCCTTCACCACTGAATGACACAGGAGAAAAGATCACTGTTGAGTCTGACGTCTTCAGTGTTGCGTTACCTATTTCAGGTGCTGCTCCACCTGTGATAACACTGTTGTAGGGAACAGTTAGTTACCTCAAAAAAGAAGACAAATTTTGTGGCAAATTTTTGATTGTAAAGAAATGTACTTAAAGAAATAAGAGCATCATAATAACCTTAATTACCTACATGTAATGTTGGTGTGAATATTTTCATGGAATCTCAGACTTTGCTTAAGGCCTTAGATTCATAAGGAGGAAGAGGAGGAGGAGATGGCTTCCACGTTAAAAAAGTGAAGCCAATGTAGAAGTGCCTTAAACCTCCATTCTTTCTAAGGGCCAAAAGGGGGAAACTGCTCTTCTTTCAGAGGTCTGATTGTATAGAGGTCTATGGGAAAGAGACTCTTTGCTTTCTTGCTATTTGACTTCATTAAACACTTTCCTCACCTTGAGGTTTCACAACAGGACTTCATTAACCAATAGGTGACCTTACAGTGGCTACATCTATCTTTTATATACAGTTCAAGGACTCAACATGATTCTCTGAAAAACAAAGTTATAACATACAAAGAGCTGAAGTGTAACCAAGTGTTAAAAACGATAAGTGTTGTGCTTTTTTTAATGCTGAATTTTTTGATCGTCTGTGTTTTTTTTGCGCTTCTCCATTCTTGGAGAACTGCACTGTCGGTCCCTTTCCTGTTCCATTTGGCTTGTCAACCAATCGGTGTACTACCTACACACAATTGAGCTATGTGCTGTTGGGTTTTCAAAGGACTGCACGGAAACATGTTTGCATAGGTTGAAAACCCCTTTCCATACACTCTCAAGGTACATACCTATGCAAACAGACACAACTGTGGTACCATAAAATAAACATTATGGTTAGGCCTTGCCCTGCCGTGAGCAGCCCAGTGCTGTGGTGGTTAGCACAGTTGCCTTATAGCAAGAAGAGGGTTGGGTTTGAGTCCATGCAAACTCCACACAGAGTTTGGCTGTTTTTTGTTTGTTTGTTTGTTTTTAACAAGTCACCAATTCATTACAAACCCAGCCCACTCCCCCAGCTTCTAATCTGTTTAATATTAGTGGGACATGTTGGTGGCGGTGTTTCTTTTTATGGCATTTATTTCCAGCAGTATTGGTATTTGTTCCTGAGTAAACTGCATACAGGCTTGGTTTAGCAACTCATCCATGCTTTTCAGTCAAATAAGCCAATAATTCTTTACAGTATGCAAGTTGAAAATGGCTTCATTCTCTAGTTTTTCTGGTGATTAAAAATTGGCTTGTTCCCCTGCCAAAAAACTTTGAAAACCATCATTTGAAACAACAACACCAAATTATTATTTCATCATCATTTCAACTGTTTTCCCAAATAGTGGATAAATAAAGTATTTCTCATCTCATTTCATATATTATTTTTTCTTCTCAGGGGTTTCTCATAGTCCTACAGCCTATTTACAGTCTGAGACATAAAAACCAACTCAGCCACATATCAATTAACAATGTTTGTCTTTCCCTTGTAGATCTGCTTCAGGTTCTCCCTTTGTGACTTTGAGATGTTTACCCTGAGCCTTTTCACTCACATCCCCATTATGTTTTTTGACCCTGATTCCATGTTCTTTAGTACTGTGCATTGTGTACTAATATTTGCCTAAATGTTGCTTAGATTTGCATCTGAAACACAAGTTTTTTTTTTGTTTTTTTTTCAAGAGCTACTTCATCTAGGTGTAGAAGATATTAGCAAAGTAAGAAACACCAAACTGCAGAGAGTGTCGTCATTAAGTGCTTACAAGTGGTTTATTTAATTTAACAACTGAAAAGGATGCTCAGCACCTCCTGAAAATAAGTAGCATACACAGGAGTGATAACTCATTAGTCAATGCCAGAGCTTTTCTGATTCTTATGATCAGTGTTTGACCTGACATTCACACATTCTAATTTATACCTGTATATGCAGCATGGGCTGTCAAAGCAGAGCTATGAAGCAACATTCACAGGCTCAGTAAAGAAACCATCAGGTTCTGATTGGTTGTTACTGATCTGTCAATAATAACTCTGGTCTTGATAGTAATCCTTAGGATCAAAATCCTGGTGTGCAGCTTGACAGTCAAATCTACTCTTATGAAAAGCTGCTTGTTCATTGTTTTACCAGTTTGTTTCATCTGCCAACTGGTAATTAAGTTGAAATAATCCCAGCACTAAGACAACCACAGTTTCCTAGCTCTGCCTTTTTTTTGGCCCCAGTTCAGCTATCGTATCTCTCTGCATGATGCCGCGCAATTTCCCAGTTCTTACGCAAACCACGGCAAACCACATTCCTGTCTTGTCTACTCTGTGTGTTTGTGTGTCCACACTGTGTAGCAGGGCTTTGCTGTGCTTTGTTAATACTTGTGTGAACATGCCGGAATACATTACCGTGTCATCAGATGAATTTCTTGCAAAGTAAAAATTAGATGAAAGCAAGTTGTGAAATCTGTTGAAAATGAAACAGTCATACAGTCAGAGCACATGAGAAGTTGATTTTAAATACAATACTGTGGAAAGGTCTTGAACCACCCCTATTTCTTAGTATTTTGCTAGGTTTATGGGAAATGGGTGCACTGATTTATTGAAACATGCAAATATGAATGGAAGTTGAAGAAGTCCTCCTTCATTAGTCCATCCACTTTGTGCAATCTACCAGTACCACTCACAGCAAAACAGCCACAGAAGATGATGCTACTGCCACCATGCTTGACAGATGGTACAGTATTCTTAGGTTTGAAAGCCTCACCTTTACTCCTCCAAACATACTTAATCTTTGTCTGCAGAAGGCATTTGGCTTGCCCATGTGGGCAGCTGCAAATTTCAGCAGGGAGCTTCTTTCTTGGTCTGCACCCTCTTAATCCATGGTGATGTGAAACTTGCTTCACTGTGGACAGTGACGCTGGTGTTCCAGCAGTTTTCAGTTCATGGCAGGCTTGAGCCTGGGTGGTTCCTGGGTTGGTCCTGAACATGCTAACCAGTTTCCTCTCATCTGAGGGTGACAGTTTTGGTCTTCTTCCAGACCCTGGCAAAGCGGTGACACATCATCAATAACTTGTACTTATGTACAGTTGTTTGAACTGATGATCTTGGAATCTGCAGCTGTTTAGAAATAGCTCCATTAAGATTGCTACCAAAAGCATCTGATTAAGGTGCAACTTACTAAGGGACATTCAGTGGGGGTGTATGTCTAATTTTGACCCTGTGTGGATTAAAGAAAATAAATTCAAAACTTGTGCACCCAATTTTTTTTAAAAATATATAATGTCATTAAAGATGTATGCTGTACAATCATTCCACGCTAGAAAAAGAACAGTTCAAAGAAATCATTAAAAGCCTAAAATTACCATGACATTCATGCCCACGATGATTTGAACTTTTGACCGCAACTGTAACAAAGTAGTTTTTCAGCAAGTCTGAGAAGTAAAAGTTACTTATTAAGCAGTAGAGAATAAACATCAGCAGAGTAGGACAGAAATAGGGGGGGAAAACTTGTTTTGGTTTGCCACGCAGCTTCATCAGAAAGGGAAGGGGAGAGGCGGGAATAGTGTGCCAACAGCCCGCCCACACTCTTATTAACATGAGTGAGTCATAACAAAGAGGGAGTGTGAGTGAGCCACAGAAACCAGCAGAGTTTCAGCCTGTAGAGACAGTGTTTTCTAAACACAGAAAGTTAGACTGACATCAACAGTTCGTCTGTGCCATTCAGCTTTGGGTCACAGTAAGTATTGTTCCCTCTTCTCTGTTGTGTGAAGGAGCTGCACTGTGTCTGGCACTAATATTTCTCATATGCTATTGTTTTCTCCACTGTGTGTCTGCCTGGTACGACTCAGACTCAAAATTCTCAACAAAGAGTTGTTAAAATAGCTCAGTGCCATTTTTCTTGCTTTCCTCTGCTGGAAAAAAAGCTCTCGGTCTGCAAAAGTTGAGCAGCAGTACTTTAGCATGAAGGAGCATTTAAAGGTTTTTGGCATTTCTTTTAATTGGCAGGGCTTTTACTGGGAGTTGATGAGAGCACTGCTGAGCATTTTGCTGCTGTTCACTGTACTGTTGGATTTGGCTCTATAAAAGTGTCAGCTCCCAATAAAATGGCAGGAAAAAAATAGCTGACTATTTATTTTTTTTGGCACATTTTTTACTTTTAAAAGCCACAAATAATCACCTAGTAAATAGCTCTTCCTTCAGTCTGGCTTGATTCTGCAGTGAGAAGCTGTTTGATTACAGTGGGCAGAAGGATTTTCACTTAATTCTGTTTTAGACAACCTCGCTGAGGGACATCACAAATGAATTGGACTGTTCAACAGATGCAATTTCAGATAATTGATTGTCAGCAATGGTGATGCTTTCTTTGTTAAATGGTGCTCTCATCTAAATAGGGTATTTCTCCTCCTAATGAGTTGATCTCATTGACATAGGGTTACTGGCAGTCAACACCTAATACCTCCAAAGCGTTTTAGGTTGGAACAGTTTATACTTCCCACTTCCAGTAGAATATAATTACATCATATTAGACTAATGAGACTGTAATTATTGAATTCATGCATCTTACCTCTGTTTTCATAGATTCTTTTGTTGTATTTTGGCTGTTAGATTATAGCAAAAACCATAATTACTATTACCTGATTTTCTTGCTTTCATGGTCTATGAAAGCCAAAATTTTGGTTGAACTTAAAATCTAATCAGTCCTGTTTTTATCTGAAAAGTTGGGAAAAGGCAACTCTGAAATATTTCGTACTGATGTGGTTAAACTAATGATGGATGTGGGCCACAAACTGTTTAAAGGTTATATGGCTCATGGCCTTGGGGATCAGACAGGAAGCAAAGGAATTAGTTTTACTAGATCAGTTCTGTCAAAGTAACACACTTTGACTTTATGATTATCATGGTCAAAAAAAAATGAAGATAATGAAATTATTTGTATCTGTTGGAGTGTTTTGTCAGGTAAACTTGAAATGTAACTATAAGAGCTTACAAAAAGAACAATTAGGCAATTATTTAGGATATTATCCACGCATGGTTGACACAATGTTGATATTTAATTTTGAAATGTAATGGTTATTGTCAGTACGCTGCTCTTGCGACATGAATACAATAGTTTTCCCTTGCTGTCTCCTTGTAGGCTTCTGGGAAGCTCAGTTGTGCTGCAGGAGGAAGAGCTCAGTGTCGTTGACAGGGACAGCAGCTCCTGACAGACCGCCCCCACCTACCCAGAGACCAGTCTCCTTGGCAGCTGCCTCAGGGCGCCCTCGGCTTCAAACTCGCACCCCATCTGAACTTGAGTGTTGCCAAGCCAATGGAGCACTGTGCTTCATCAACCCCCTCTTCTTAAAGGTCCACCAGTTAGATGAAAATCAGAGCTACACTCCCAACACCCCCGACACAGCAAAGCAGGACCTGAGAGAGGAAACTGACAACGGTAAAACCAGCAATAAGGGAGCTCAGTACTCATGTGGTGACAGTCTTCAGGTCTGCAGCTCAGATCACAGCCACAGCAGCCAGTCAGAGCAAGGAAACCTGCAGAACCTTGACAGAAACACAGAGCTACAAAACAACAGACAAACCAGCACAACTCAGAAACTAGGTGGTGCAGAAGGTGTGACACGATTTCCACCCCCTCGGCCACCTCCACCTCGCTTTACAGCACAACAGGCAGTCCCTCCTGTTCAACAGCGCAGCATGCCAGAAAAGATCTCCTGGATTAAGGAGAAGGTGGAGGAGAGGGAGAGGGGCAGCAGCCTCCTTTCTCGCCTTGGTTCCTCACTCAGTATCAGCCCCTCATCCTCCCCGCCTAAGAGACTTGGCATCAGCTCCCCCATATCCATTCCCCGGCCGTCCCTGACCCTCTCTCTGCCATCTCTGTCCTCATCTCCACGTCGAGCCAAAGCCTCACCAACATCAAGTCTAGAGGATGCTCAGTGTCACCTAGCTCTGGAGGACCAGACCATTGAGAAGGCCCTCATCAGGGCCAAACTATCCCGGCAAAAGGCTCTACCCTCCTCCCGGAACTCCTGCAGTCCTCCAGACCCCCCCATGGTGACAACAGTCCAGCATGCAGAGGTGGCCGGAGGAGAAGAAGAAGCAGGCGAGGAATGCATCGGGGGCAGCCAGCGGCTCAGTGACATGAGCCTCTCCACAGACTCATCAGACTCGCTGGATTTCTCTCAGTCCTCTGCCTTCTTTATGCCTCCTATCCATGACCCCAGTCCCCCCACTGAGGCTGACTTCAACACCCACCTCCCCCTCTCCCTCCCACTCCCACCATCCCACCTACGTTTCTGCAGTATGGAGGAAGATGATGACGACGAGGATGACGAGGATGAAGAGGAGCCCGACTATGGCGTCAGCCTGGAGAGTGATCAGGACCAAGACCAGGATCTGACCATGGTGCCACCTGGACACCGCACAAAGCGTCGCCCCAGCGCCAGTGCTCTAGTCCTCCAGAGGGCCCTGCGAGGCCATTTGCGCAAAGTGAGCGGCGTTTTCAACTCGCTGTTGACACCTGAAAAGAGGGCGATCCGCAAGGTGCTGGAGCTGTCCAGAGATAAAAGCTCATACTTTGGCTCCCTGGTGCAGGACTATCTGAGCTACATGGGCGAGGGTGCTGGCACCCAGGCTTGGCAGGGCTATGCATCCGGACTGGAGCTGCTGCAGACTCTCCGGCAGTTTATCACTCAGATGAAGAGCTACCTTCGACAGAGCTCCGAGATGGAGCCGCCCATTGAGAGCCTCATCCCAGAAGACCAGATTGGTGAGTTTGGAATTCAGAGCGTGGTTCCTCCACCTTTTTACTTCAGCACAGAGCTTTATTTTCTCACCTGTGTTTTTCCAGAAGTTTTACCAGAAATGGCACTGGCCCTCCAATACTAACTTTACAAAGGAAGATGTCAGCTTTTTGCTTTAATTACAGTAATCATACCAAAAAAAGTTTGCACCGCTCCTCTCAGATTACTGGTGACATAACTGGACTGCTCAGTTGCAGTATTTCTACCTTTTTAAGTGTCTCTCGTCGTTTCTCAGCAGGTAGTCATTTCTCTGCGTGATTGGAAATAATTGGCTATTTTATAGGAAGTGTGAATAAGTGACGTATTCAGAAATCTCAATCTTTGTGGAAAATTAGTCACATTAACTACATTTCATGCACATGTAGCAGTTTCACTTCAGTATTTTAGCAGTGAAGACTGGAAAACTCCTTGTGTGCTTACTTTAGAAGCACAATGCAACTCTTCAATGAGCCAGTAATTGTATTTGCATTTCTCTGTTACTGCCCTTTACTGTTTTCATCCATTTATTCTATCTTACAATGTCATGAAAGCACCATGGAGGAGGGCAGCCAGACACAACCACACAACCACACACACAAACACACAAACACACAAAAGATGTCTCACTGACACACACACCTGCCGGAAGAGTCTGAATCATTTAGGCCAAGATTCAGTGGCTGCATTAGACCTTGGACAGAAACATGTAAACAGAGAGCACAAAGAGGGTTTTATCTGTGGAGGAAGGGGGCCACTCCACCAACCTGTTTTTACTGGCCTCGTTCAAATAGTTAAGCGACAGGCTGCAATTATGAAGTCATGAATTGGGTGAAAAAGTGCTGACAATTTACTTTGTAATGTTTTTATTATGTTAGGAAGTTATTTCTAAGCTTTTTTTTTTTTTTTTTTTTTTTTTTTTTTTTTAAATGTCCATTAGGAAAGTGGCACTTTGCTATTATTTAACATGGTATTATATTTACTTGTAAACCATTGAATAATTTTATGAGACGTTTTAAAAAAGTAACTCATGATCCTGCAGTGGCATCAACATCTTTATAGCCTGAGCTTCCAGACTAGACTAGACTACCATGACCTGGATGACTAAGAACCTACACAGACATAGAAAGACTTTGTTTTCTCTGTTTTTTTGTGTGTATCAGGAACTGTAGGATCCAGTATTTTATTTATTTATTTATTTTTAGCTTGACCCTCAGTAGAACTAAGTCAGGATATCTCCATCTCTGCTAATTTCATTATACATAGAAGGTTGGAATGCTATGGTAGCATTAAGGCAAGGCACTGGGAAACAAGCAGCAGTGTCATATCCTTTTGGATTTTGGATTTTGACAGGTATAACACTCCACAGGCTGTTCAGCAAGAGTTCTTTCAAGTATTAGCAATAAAAATCATTCACGTGAAAAAAGTTGCTTAACACATCTTTAAAGCCA
Source organism: Heterochromis multidens (assembly GCA_015108495.1). Taxonomy (NCBI): domain Eukaryota; kingdom Metazoa; phylum Chordata; class Actinopteri; order Cichliformes; family Cichlidae; genus Heterochromis; species Heterochromis multidens. Next base: position 10,553 of record VUQS01003509.1, read on the forward strand.
GAAATATTTTTTATTACATCCTGGTTTTGCCAATTTAACAGGCACACACTAACCTTAAAAAAACCCAACTACAAACAGTGTCATGTCTGAGGGGAAAACTAAACTAAAATTGAAAGAGCAGCCTTGTGTTTCCATTGTTGCATGTTGTAGCCCCCTCTCGTGCCTGCTCTCTGAATGGCCTATTTTTCTCAGAGATGACACACTGGGAACTGCTGCACTTTTTACTTCTTGGAACAGTTGCACAACATTTAGTTGTGGCAGCTTCAGAGAGTGTTTTCTGTTGAGCTCAAAGGCCGGCCAGCCCAGATGCCTCTGGATGGCTGTCTGCCAAGTCATGCAATCAGTCTCAGTCCAACTCCAGCTCTCCAATCAGAGGGAGAGGATTAGAAGCAAGCCCCCATCACATTCTGTCTCTCACTGCCCCTCACTGTTTGTTTTGATTCTCTGGTCGTCGTTCCAATCTCTCTCTCTCTTGCTTGAAAGTGCTAGTATGTGGTGTGAGAAAATCACATAATGTGAATCAAATGAAACTGAGAGCTGACATAAAACAAGATGCAACATCAGGTCGTCTGTGTTGAAGATTATGTCTGTTTTTTAGGAGGAGATCGATTTCAAATATGGAACCTACTTCTCTTCTTGTTGTGCTCCCTGATCAACCCAGCTGTGTATGTTTGGGTTCAGGATGTTCAGGCAGGGGGAGGTAAGGGGCAGGGGGAAAATAGTCTGTTGTAATGCAGTCATCACACACAGAGAGGCTCTCCTCCAGCAGATAGCCTGAGCCAACTCAATATCATGAAGCTGTGTTTGTGTGCTCCACAAAATGTTTCTGTGTTCCAATAACGTGGGCAGTTGGATACCTGGAGTTTTCCTCTATTTGTGTTAGTGGGTCTAACGTATTAGTTGAAGATTTTATTGTAGACAGACTGTAGAACTCTGGCTTTTGCACTCTGATAGCACTCATGTTCAGCTTAGAAACTCACTTTGTACAGACAAATGACATATAACATGGTAATTAACATTTTAATTAATGCTGGAAGGTGGATTTTATTACCTTCAGACAGAGCCATATATAAAAGACCACTGTGCAGTCACCATCTTTCAGTTTTGAAGCTGTGATGAAAAGGTGTGGAGCTCACTAAAAGACCAATGGAAACTTTTAAGCCCATAGTTTTCAATCCCACTTCAATCAGGCAGTCCACATCTTTACTTGAAAAGTTGGCAAACTTTTTTTTTTTCTTTTTTTTTTTTTTTTTTTCAAACGGTGAG
>VUQS01003509.1:11838-28960 GCA_015108495.1 Heterochromis multidens
TCAAACGGTGTGACAGCTCATGTCATTCAAATTTGTGGTGATTTATCCTTCGTTTTGACTCTAATGGGACCATAATTTACAAAATGAACATCATGTTGTACTCTGTAAGACTTGAGACTAATGACTGATCCATAAACTGTTCACTGAGGTCATAGATCACAGGAGATGAGGGCTGTTATTTTGTAGATTTCTATAGATTCTTTCTTGAAACTCTTTCTCACTGGCTTCACATACAGTCTGGTTGCTGGCTGTAGCTCCATATTGACAGTTTCTATAAGAAAATGAGTAAGAATATATCTTGAAATTTCAAACAGTTTTTTTTAAAATGAATCCACACATTTATATGTTCTTTTTACATGTATTAATAAAACTGTAATTTCAAATAAACAGTTTTGAGAGTTTAAACATTTCTTTGTTAATTTATCCTCTACAATCTACTGTTGGATTGACCAAGGACACGTCCAAAGGCTATTTCTGTGGTTCAGAGCAGGAAGTCTGCAATCTGTGTATTCGAGTTCCTGGGTTCAGTGACAGAACAGATAGACTCACTTCTCCTCCTCCTGATTGCAGCAGGCTTATTTATACTTCAAGGAGACACAGTCACATTGTGTACACATACATCTTTGTCATTGTGTGTGTGAGTGTATAATGGTATTTGATATGTTTTCACCATTATTTCATCTTGGCTTAGAATTGATCAAATGGATAGTGGATAAAACTTGAAGGTGCATAATCTTTAAGACATTTTAAGAGGCAAAGTAGTAAGTGTGAGACACACTTAATCCTATATCGAATATTCTGTGTGACTGCCCAGTTGCTGAGGACAAGGTGATTGGTTAAAGGCTGGATGGAGGATGTTTGGTGAGAGGATGTTTATATTCAGAAGGGAAGACACAAGAAGTGTGTGAGTTTGTGTCTGACTGCTAGTTTTGGCTGGCCTTGACTGATAAGTTGTCCCCAGGAAAACAGGCGCCACTGTGATGTCTACAGTCCATCTGAGATCCAGCACACAGGAGGGTATGACTTTTCCTTAACCCTCCTCTCACAGCTCCATTTAAGGTGGATGCGTGAAGGCAATTTAAGGAAGAATAGATTTAACATAGCAGTTCCTCTGAAACTTTTGGAAAATTTTTGACCACAGGGTAAAATATGCCCACACTTTCACAAGCCTATAAGGACAGAGCTTTACTCTGAGGAGTGTAATTAGTGTGTCTGTAAATCTGGACACGTCCCTCTTTAGATTGACTTGGACACAACTCTTAACTAATGTCCACAGTGAGGAATGTTGGCACTGTTTTTAATCACTTAGGCAGAGCTGTGGGGACTGCAGGAAAGAAAATCCTCACACTGGAGAAGCTGCCAGCTGTGAGTTTTTGCCTATAGAAATGGCTAGTTGATAACCAAAATGGTCACAGGTTAATTTTATGTCTAATTGTAAAAGCCTTACTGTTTACTACTAAAAGCCGACATCAGAAGTTATTTTTCAAGCATCTTGTGGCCAAACTGTGCTGGTTCTAAGTTCTGTAATGGCATTGTTTGCTGCTTCTCTCAGTTCTCTATTACTGGGAATAGGAGGTATGGCAGCAGGTATTTTGAACTGTTAGTAAAACATAAGAAGCAATTTGAAAAATGAATAGAAGTCATTCCAAAAACAATAGTTAGCTGCTGTAAAAAAAACAAAAAAAACAAAAAAAAAAACCAGATTCAAACAGAAGAGAGGTTTAGGGGGAAAAACACTTAAATTCAGTTCAATTTTATTTATATAGCACCAAATCACAACAACAGTCACCTCAAGGTGCTTTATGTTGTAAGGTAAAAACCCTACAATAATACAGAGAAAACCCCAACAATCAGATGACCAAGTGACCAAGTGATTGCTCATAGGGATGAGCAATCACTTGGCGATGGTGGGAAGGAAAAACTCCCTTTTAACAGGAAGAAACCTCCAGCACAACCAGGCTCAGGGAGGGGCAGCCATCTGCCGTGACTGGTGATCTTAAATGTGCATCTTTTATTATTTGTTTTAATAATTTTTTTTTTTAAACATTGTTCTTTCAGAGCCTGAGATTCTGGCTCACTTTTACATACACTGATGTCATTATTTGAAACTTTGGCCATGTTTAATAATAATAATATCCGCCACTTAACAGTATAGAGTATATCTGATAGAAATTAGGTCCTCTTTAAATTGATCGAGTGTTTAAAAATCAAATGAAATGGAAAAAAACGAGGCAGTGGTTTCAGACAGACTTTTACCAATGTCTTTTGTAATATTATCATTTCAAGCTTTTCTTTAGAAATGCTTGAATAGTTCAGTTTGGTGTGACTTCCATCTTGGCCAAGCCGCAGAGCGTTTCAGTAACACTGAATGTCAGTGGTAACATGTAGTGGCAGGAAGGTGGTTTCCATTAAGATGAGTGAAAGATCTTATCCTGAAGATAAAACACAGTCACACCCTGAATTATTAGTGTTTGCTGACACGGAGAGTTTAAACACCAACAAAATCTGCTCACTCCTCATTCCTAATTTGTGCCAGCAAGCAGTAATAAAAGAAACACGCTGGGCACCTTATTTACTGGCAGTGAGTACATGGTATTGGAATGAGGAAGTGAGAATATGCTGGTGGTGAGAGGTCAGCTTGGTTCTCTGATGCAGCTCCAGCAGAGGTACATCTGGAGGAGTGGAGAAATCTCTCTGACAAGCATAAAGGAGAGAGGTGGACTCAAATACTTTATCAGGAGGAGGCTGATGGAGTCGGGTTAAAGTGTGGTGGAAAGTAAAATGTGTGTGTGTGTGTGTGTGTGTGTGTGTGTGTGCGCAGATGTGCTCATCCAGAGAAACTGCTGACTTCACCGTATTCCTAGAGAACAGTCAGCATCACACAAACACATGGTCCTTATTCAGCAGCGCTGTGGTTTGGCCTCCCTCTCTGCAGCCATCCTGTGTGGATTATCATATCATGCCGGCTGTTAGTCACACTGCACAAGCTGAGCTTGTAGAAGCTCATGTTGACAGTGTCGCTCTGTACTCCAGCTGCTGCAACACACTCCTCTGAGCTGGACTTTGATCTGCACAGATGGTCATCAATAGAAACTTGATTTACACACATGATGACAACACAAGTAACACTGATCTGAGCGTGACTCTCTCCTGGCAGCTTGTTACTTAAATAATGGCTCACAGTGCAAAATAAACTTGGTAAGCAGTGATCACTTACTTCATCACCATGAACACGCACACTGCCTATTTTGACCTCTTCCTACCTACACTGGGCTGCTGCCATAAATATTCAGTAGAGCACTAAATGTAGATAAATGTGCTGCTGAACATACTCTCCAACTGATGCATAGTTTCCTCTTGCAGGGCTGTTTTAGGAAATGACCGTTTTTAGATTTGTTTTCTAACATGTGATTCACACATACACATTACTTCAACACTTGATGGTGGGTGTGCCTGATGTTGGTGGGGGTAATTTTCCTGCTTTACTGGCAAAATCATCACAGGAACAACAAGCGGTCACTCACAAGGCACAGAGCTTTGGTTAGCAGTTAGCGTGATCCAAGCCTGCTGCATGTTAGTAACTTCTGGGAGATTAGTCACCGCAGTGATCAGCTTGTCCTTCATTTGGAGCCAAACAATAGGCTGCACAAGCAACTGCCTCGCTCTCTCATGATATTTGCATAATGTGATTTGATTGGCTAGCAGCTACGCTGGTTCTTGAAAAGTTGAACTTTTCTCAGCTCTCCAACGATTTATTTCTGTGAAACATTTAAAAATTCTCTTTGCTCCTCCTCAGACCAAGTTCTGGAGAAGGCAATGCACAAGTGTGTCCTGAAGCCCCTCAAAGCGGTGGTGAGCGGTGCCCTGCAGGAATTCCAGCTACGCAGTGGGGAGTGGCAGGAGCTGAAGGAGAACCTGTCCCTGGCTAAAGCCAGGCAGCCGCAGGAAATGGGTGTTGCTGATGCGCTGCCCCCAGACTCAGTGGCCATAGAAAAGATCAAGCACAAGTTCCACACCATGTGCAAACTGTACTCCCCAGAGAAGAAGGTCAGCATGCTGTTGAGAGTCTGCAAGCTCATCTACACCATCATGGAGGACAACTCAGGTAGAGAGATGAAAATCAATCCACTCTGAACAATATACACACAGTCACTGTCAGAGGGGTGGAATGATGAGTGAACCTGCTGTGTTTGTCAGGTCGTCTGTATGGTGCTGATGACTTCCTGCCCATGCTGACTTATGTGTTGGCCCAGTGTGACATGCCTCAGCTGGACAATGAGATACTGTACATGATGGAGCTGCTGGACCCCTCACTGCTCCATGGAGAAGGTGTGACACATTTTCTATAGAAAAACCAGCATAATCTACCACTCACTTCTCCCTCTGTAATTAACATTATGCCGTTGTGTGTGTTGATGTGCAGGTGGCTACTACCTGACCAGTGCCTACGGAGCCATGTCCCTGATCAAGAACTTCCAGGAGGAGCAAGCAGCCAGAGTGCTGAGCTCTGAGACCAGAAACACACTCCACCAGTGGCACCGTCGCCGCACCACCCAGCGCTCTGCGCCATCCATTGATGACTTCCAGGTGAGAATGCACACACAAGTTCACTTTGTGTTAGGTTTTCTTTCACACTGGCAGATGACAACATTTTAGCATTGGTTTAGAGGTTGTGTTTTAGCTGATGAGCTGATTACAAAATGTGTAGAATATATTGATAGGTGGAGATCTCGGGGTGGAGATTTTTTTACCTAACTACTGTGAGCGCTGTGGACTGAAAACTAAAAACCACTGTTTCTCACAGCAGACACTGGTGAGGTCATCCTACTGAATCACTGCTGCTACAACTACCTGAAACAGATTCTGGATGACTGAAGTTCTTTTGAAGATGAATATCGTTTGTTAGCCATCATAAAGCACTCAGTAACTCTGTTGTGCACCAGCTTTTTGATTTAGTTCCACATGAATTATGTTGTGTAGTTCATGTTTGGGTATTTTTCAGCAAAAATAATGATGGAATTATACAACAAAAGATACACACAGTAACAGAGCTCTATCAAGATGTAAACACTCAGAACCTAGGAGTACTCTGGGCACAGCGACATTTTGTTCTGGCTCTGACGTGGCTCATGATTACACCCGACAGGAAACAGTTCTCCACTCCATGTCAGTAAAAATAGTTTCAGCTATATTTTTATAAAAAGCACCATCAAGCAGTACAGTGAAGGTGAGGAGGGCAGAAAATCAGACAGGACATCCTCACCAGGTGGTGTGAATCCTCAAAAAATGAAAGATTTATCAGTTGAGTGTCTGGATGGAGCTGACATTTTTTCTGCCTGTGTGATTAAACCAGTTCAGCCCCTCAGCTTTGAAAACATGCTGAGGAGGATTTTTTTCATCTCTTGGCTGCAATTAAACAAGTATCTGATTCATCTTCAGGCTTCATATGTTTGCTGTCTGAACTGCTGCACACTGACTGTTTCCTCCAACTGTCCCTCAGAACTACCTGCGGGTTGCGCTGCAGGAGCTGGACAGCGGCTGCACAGCCAAGACCCTGCAGGTGCGACCTTACGCCACTGTGGAGGAGGTGTGCCAGCTGTGCGCCCGCAAGTTCAAAGTGTCCGACCCTGAAAACTACGGCCTGTTCCTGTTGATGGAGGGCAGTAGCCAGCAGCTGGCCCCAGACACCCACCCTCAGAAGATAAAGGCTGAGCTGCACAGCCGCCCGCAGGCCGCTCCGTTCCACTTCGTCTTCCGCCGTGTGGCCAGCAGCAGCAGCAGCAGCAGCAGCAGCACCCAGCCATCAGCTCCCCTCCATATGCCACCCAACCTCAATGACCTCACCGTGACCTCTGATGCGAAGGCCAACCTGAATGACCTCAGCATGGACCTGTCGACCGACTCCCCTAAACCCAGAGTCAGCTTAGGCCTTAGCCTGCCGCCGAGCCACCTCAGCAGCTCCATCTCTGTGTGACTGTAACAGCGAGCAGAAGCCTGAACAAGCTCTTTGTCTGCTGCAGTGTCACCCAGTAACTCCAATAAACAAAAACATGTTGAAAGACATGAGCTGGGCTCAACATTGTGGCGTGCCAGTCTTTACAAAACCGGACTTCTCCTTTCGGATGACATGTCTGTCTCAGTCTCGGGAAAGTTCTGTCTGACAGACCAGGCTGAAAGAGGAAAGGAAGAAAGGAGGAAAGGAAATGAAAGACATGCAGTTATTTGACTTCCTGCTCTGGATTTCTTATCAGGGTAACTCTGTAGTAAACAGCTCTGTCAGCTGCTGTTCCCACTGCCTGATGGGGGGAAATCTGATCTCAGATACAAATGGACTCATCTTCAATCAGTTCCTTTAAGTATACAGATAGTTTATATAGGTGATATATATGTCATTTAAGTTTACTTCTCACAGTTGCTGGTAAACTGTAACTTTATTCTTTGCATTGTTAAAAGATAATCCTTCAGATTGTTTGTGGGAATTTAGCAACACCTGGTGGTGACTGATGCAAACAGCAATGGAATATTTTGCACAGAAAAGAAAAAAGGCCGAACAAAGCCACTAGTACAGCAACAAACTCAGTTATACAACATGAAAACAGTGTTAATAATAATAATTAAAAAAAAAATCCCATATGTAATATGCTGGGCAGTCTGATTTAAAAAATTTTTTTTTTAAAGATTACGGTGGTTTCATTGTATATCATGCTGTTTTTATTATGATTATTATGAAACAAATTCACAAGTGAACCTGTATATAGGTTTACAATGATTTACTCAACATATAAAAGAATTTAATGTAATAGAACATAAAATAAAATCACTCAACTAAAACGCTGAATGTACTCTTAGGCTCTGTTCAAAGAAATTAAATATTTGGGACAGACCCATAGAGTCCATCATTATCATTTGCCTGTTCTGCTTTTAAAGCAGGTTACAGCTCACCTGCTTTAAGGTTAATGTAATACCTCTTTCTGTTGCCACTGCCTTTAAACAACGTGAACGTCTGGCTCGTTCGATTAATGTCCCAATCATTTGGACTTGCCTCCAAACTTTGTGGCACAAATGATTCTGTCTGGAGGTCAAACACCTGTTAGCCTTGAGTAACACATCATCCTTACCTCACATGGTTCCCTGAAGCTGTTAACTTACTGTTACACTGCCTGGCCACCATTACATTACATTTAGTTAGCAGCTACAGAGGTGGGAACAGACCTCCACTACTTTTCCCAGTAGAATGATATCACACTTCATCTAAATAGACTTGGATGTTTAAGAAAAAACAAAGAAAGGAAAAAAATGGTGGGATTCCCCTTTAAGGATTCTGCAGCAGCAGGAATCCAGAAATAAAAGAGAACCTGGTTTGTTTGTGGTGATCAAACAGCTGAAGCAGAGAATCTTCTTGCACTTTTGATTGGCTCTGATGGTGTTTGTCATTTTTGTTACATAGCTGCTGTTTAAAGACTCACAACCATTTGCTGTTACCTTGCAGCGCCTCCTGTGCAGATTCCAATGTTAATAAAATTAAAGGGAAGGAAAAAGCATTCAGATGCAGAAATACATGGAATTGCTATTGTTAATACACAAATAATATGAAATGTGTCGGCTTGATCAGATAATCTGAAGGATTAACTTTGTAAAATGTAGCTCATGCATGTAGTTTGTGTTTAATATTAAAAAAGGCAGGTGTGCCAGTGTTCATGTATTTACTGATTATATCCTGGTGATATGAACGAGGCTCTATCAGACCTGAGAGATGTTGCTGGTTATCATTTCCATTTTCAGACTGTGGGGTGGAACAGTTCTCCAAATCCATGGTTTTACTCCGTACCTTGGTTTTCTTTAGAGGAGAGGAAAAACGTTTTACTTGACCCTTACTGGATTATGAACAAAAAATAAACTTAGTTATTCACTCGTTACCTGAATGGTCTGTAAATAAATGTAATCAGGCATTGACTGCTCCAAATCATGGTTCAGGGAGACAGAACCACAGTATGACACTGTGGATGTTTGTGTTATAGTTTCTGAATTGTTCCACTCCTATGAGCCTGACATGTGACAGATCCTGTGGCCGGCTGCCCTGTCTCTGTACTACTGACAAAGGCTTTTAATCCCAGTGGGCAGAACATATATGAAGAGACTGTGTGGACATCTAAGCTGGTCTGAGGTCCCACAGTCGGACATGTTGAAAGGATGGTGTAGATTTACAAAAGCAAAAGTTATGTGAGGGTACAGTGATGATGGAGGGAAAAGTACTGAGATGGACCTGCAGTACAGATGTCTACGTCAGTGTTGACTTTGGTATTGTCAGTCCAAATACTTGAATTTTAAGGTTTCAGGTTATCAGCCTATATATATTTACCAGTGTCAGTGGCCAATGTTTCTGTTGTGTCACATCGATTTTTGTACTGCCTGAAGAGCTGAAAGATTCTAAAACAGGTCAATAATTTTAAATTCAAGATTTCCTTGTTTCCTTGGCACAAATTAGAAACTAAAGAGCAACAAAAATAAAATGAACAAAGGAATGAAAATATGGAATCAGCTACAGGCCAAATAATTTTAAACATCAGTATCAGCCCGAAATTTCACAATCAGTGCATCACCAGTTTGAGGAATTGGAGAAGCTGATGAAAAAAGGTGTTTGTGTAGTGAATGAATTGAAGTGCAGCACTCTATTCAGTCCTGTTTTACACGGGGATGAGGTATAAAAGTTAGAGTGCAGTAGAGAGGGAAGTGAAAGTGTTGAGTTGTTGAGTAGCATTAATCATTTTTGTTGTTTGTAACTTGTACAGAGCTCATTGTGTATGCCTCTGTGGGCCAAGTGTTCAGAGTTTGAATTTATACATACTGCCATGTTCTTGTAATCTAACATTCTTTGAGTATTTATATGTCTCTGTGCGGGGATTTTTCACAGATGGCTTTTCCATGTTAAAAATATTCTTCATGGTGTCAAAATATCTTTACTATCCAGGAGACATCCTGCTTATCATCCATGTCATTGAACAATATCAGAAATATTCTTTTTGCACTCAATAAAAGGTGGAAATGGAATAATACATAAAACTGTGTATTTGTGTTCGATCAAAGCTCTGCTGTTGAGTCCTGTCATACCAGTTTTCAGCCACCAGAGGGGGCTCATGCCTCATTCATGATGCATCAACAGCATGCAGACTTTAGGATTAAAATTACCCCACACAAACTAGATGTATAACCACAGGAAATACATGTAGCATTAAATGGTAAATGGACTGATTCTTATATAGCGCTTTTCTACTCTCCCAGAGTACTCAAAGCGCTTTATACAACATGCCTCAATTCACCCATTCACACCCATTCGTACAAGCACTTCTTTCTATGCTTTTTAAGTGCTTTCTAACCATTCATACTCCGATGAATGCATCGGAGAGCAACAAGCACTTCTTTCTATGCTTTTTAAGTGCTTTCTAACCATTCATACACATTCATACTCCGATGAATGCATCAGAGAGCAACTTGGGGTTAGTATCTTGCCCAAGGATATTTGGCATGCAGACTGGAGCAGCCAGGGATCAAACCACCAACCTTCCGATTAGTAAGTGACCTGCTCTACCTCCTGAGCTACAGCCACCCCAAAATCACATAAAATCACATCGCATTAGAACTGGAATATTCTACATACATTCTACATACACACAGACTAATTGAATCTATACTATTAAACACTGAAACTAAATGTATCCATACAAAAGCTAGTAATTGGGTCATTCCTGGTATTCAGTGCCATTTGAGTCCCCATAACAGAAACTAGTGTATTTTGTATCAAAATGGACCATTACTTCTTTCTAAAAGCTTGTCTTACACTATTAACACCACCACCACCACCAAAGACAGCAATTATATGTATCAAAAATGATTTATTTTTACAGTAATCACTGATTTGTCAAGTACCCTAAAATGTCATATCCCCAATAATTTTTGTTCAGGTTAATTTATCAATGTAAGTTATACATTTTTTTTTTTTTTTTACATTTTTCATTACTGTTGAATAGCCTCACTTATAATATTCTACACCAAATGTTATTTTTTCTAATGTTACATTTTTTATTAGGTTACTTAAAAAAACTTTTAAGTTACTCTTATGGAAATCCTTTTGAATAGGTCCCCTCATTGGTCCTCTAGTTATATATAAGTAAGTTGTACATTTTTTTGAAGGGAAATCATCTACAAGAACCAGAGTAAATGTCTTAATGGATGGTTGAGTTTTGCAGCTCTTTGTTTAATATGGATATGAAAGCTTAATTCAAACAGTGGACTAGTATACTTTCCACATCAAGTGGTATAACCAATGTAAAACTAGGAAATTTTAAAATTATCATAAAATCTTTATTTCATTTAAAAGTTATATGTATGCTCTTAGTACCAAACACAAAAGCTAATAGAGGCGTCCACATAAAAGTCTGTTTCAATTGAAAATAGTTGTACAAGTCAGGTGGTGCAGCTGCAAGAAATGTCACTTCATGAAATTAATAATGTTATTAAAGGCTTTAGGATTATGCATTAAATTTCTAAAATGATTATTATTGGATATTTTTATTCAATAGCTGTTAGAAGTTTTAAACGATTATAATTTCCTTCAACAGAGTGAATTAAGGATGATTGGGACATGAGGTTGAAGGGATATTTCATCTAATGAATGCAAATGAAAACTTTTTTCTTTTTGCTAAGCCATGAAATCAAATCAAAATTGCATGCTCCCATTGGTTTGGTAAAAGGTGGGGTAAGTATTCACTGGTGTGATGTCAGCCCTGTCATATCCTGTCGACCCTATTTCTTCTCTGTCCTCTCTACTACCTGTGTGTGTGTTTTTTGTTTTTTTTTTCAAAATTAACAAAATAAAATAAAACAATATTATACATATCTTTATGGTTAATTGAAGGGAGTAAATTGACAAAACTGAATAATTAAAAAATTGGACCAAATTTCATTAAAATGTATTTTTAATCTAAAAGACAATTTAGTTTAAATTACATGATACTTCAAAATAGATCATGCCTTTTCTTTGCAAGATACATTTGCAGAGTAAAGTAAGGGACATTTTAGCTCTTAGAAAATATAAATATGAAAATGACTGTACATTGAAAACACTTAATAATATAGATTAGATTGTCCTGTAACAGGAGGGACATTTGGCACACATCACTTGTGGAGAATTTGGACAAAATTATTATTGTTATTGTTATATCCTGAGCTTGACTAGTACATTTTTCTAATAGTTTAATAAGCCCTCTTTCAGATGAAATGATAAAATCATGGAAAATGTCACTTTAAAAAAATTTTTTTTTACGGTGTTACTACCTTGAAATGACACCAAATAGTAGGAGTGACCCAACTGTCAGTGAAAAAATTAGGAAGCAAAAACATCAGTGTAAATGGACCAGAGTTGACCAAAGAGCTTTTATTTAAAATCTAGTCTAGAGTCAGGAAAGGAGTGTTTTTATTACTTTGAACATAATTATTTTAAATTCAGTTTGTTTATGTTCAGTAAGTTTATGGTTTAAAACCTTCCAAAATGAACTAAAGCTATCAACAGAATGTGAACAAATGACTGCTGGGACTTCATGTTCTAAATATCTGTACATTGTATTTAAGAGCTATCAAATGAAGTCAAACTGGGGTTGTACTTACAAGTATAACCAATTTGTACCACAAGATGGTGCAGTAAGTCAGTGTAACCTTTACCTAACCAGGAAAATCACACAATCTTATTTACAATGGCTGAGGCAAAGGCAAAATCTCTTGAGTAAACAGGGTAAGGCTAAAGAAAAATAAAAAAGCACAGCAGCACACATCTGAAAACCCCCCTAGTGGTAAAGGTTTTTAGAATTAGAAAAAATACCCTTAAAGATCAGAGGATGGTTTTGTACTGCAAAAAGTTACCACCAGCTTTTTTTCCCCCTCCAGCTCAGTCCAAAATCCTGTATTAATTTATTTTTTAGTAGAGCATTTCACACAGAAACTCACACGTTTAACACAAAGATTTCAGTCTCTTGATCTGTTGAAGCCTATCATTCACCGTTCAGCAGCTGGAGGCTGAACTTTAAATGGCATTCTTCAACCTGTCAGCTATCTGCCATTTCACTGGGTTTAAAAATTATATCACTTCTAATCATTGCTAGAGACATTTAAAAAATGCTGAGTCCTCCCCCACCTCAGAAAGTTTGGACCTGACACCATGAGGTCGGTCTAAAACTTCGTAGACTGTTCCTGTCTCTTGTCTCTTTTTCAATTTGTATCACGGAGCCAAAGCAGCAACTACCCAAGTCTGTGAGGATCCCAGTTAAAAGGCTCAAAATGACCCATCCTTCATATTGCATATGCGCAGAGTAAAATAGAAACAGTCCATCAAAATCTAATAATAGGTCTAGGTCTCCATAGAACTGGACCCAGATGCCGTTCTATGGGTGACCTAGGCTTTAGACTGTTTTCTACAAAGCACTCTGTGACTCTTTTCTGTGGGAACTGCTATACTTTAAATAAATATTGCTTACTTGCTAAGTAATAAGCTAATGCTAGCAAGCTCGGTTAGAAAGCAATAATTAATTATCAATATCTGCTAATTAGTAACAGACTAACAAAATAATACATTGTACCACATAGCAAGCAATAATATTTATATTTTTTATAAAGATAACAGTAATATATTTTATGTTTTATATTTAATTGAGCTCCTTTCTTTTGTGTAGTTTTTACCATATTACCATAAGTACTTGTTTTCTCATACTGGATTTTATTTTATTGGGCTATATATTTATTATACTTCATTTAAGCTCTTTTGTTATGGGTTAATTTTTAAATGATCTGGCTTTAGGATAAGAGTTCCCGATTTTAGAAACAAATAAAATATATCTTATATTATTCGTCAGACAATTCAATTAAAAATGTTCCAAAAGGCACCCACACCATGAACACCAAGGAAAGGTCTAGTTAAGTGCCTTAAATCAGCAGTGGTAAGGCCAAGCAAAGAAGCTAACAGTTACATCATAGACAGTATAGAAGTTGGCTGTAGCAACTGTGATGTCACCCACTGATTTGTGAAGTCCTGTTTTGAAGCCTCCAGATGAGCGTTTTCGCCATCTTGGTGTTTTGACACCAGATATGATGAAAGGGGAAGTTCTGAATGTGAATTTGCACGCTCATTGGCCACAATACACCTGATAATCCCCATTTCTAAAACACAGTATGACCAAAATTTTAAAAAATTTATTTTTTATTCAGTATGAGCTGAAGAAGTGACTGAGGCTATAAACTCTTAAGGAAAGTGTTTATAGAGGTCAAGTCAGAGAGCTGTTTTCTCAGACTTCTATAGCACTGAAGTCTTTTTCCAACCGCACGTATGTCTTCTGGTGGCCAGTAAAAAGAATGTTGGTTTAAGGCACTTAAGTGTTCGGTTCACTTTTCAGACTGTGTACCAACATTCAGTGATGTACATATATACAACATACAGAATACTGAAGACAGAAATAAAAGATAACTTGTTTAAATTTATAACATTTTCTGTAGAATAATACTTTTAAAAAATGCAATGGTTGGCCCTTAAAGCCGTAAAGGTACATTTACGCACATATGTGTAAGTCTGTGGATCAGTCAAAACAAGAGCACACAGGGTCGTGTTACCTTAAGCAATGAGAACTTTATTAATGCTCAGGTAGCAAAATGATCTCTAAAATTACATTTGAGACATCTAAACACAAAGTAAACCATTTCTGTTGAAAAGCTTCTGTGTAGGAAGAGATAAAGCTTAGATACGCACAGAAACATATCATCTGCATACACTCTCACTCTTCATCTCTTATTACATCCTGTGCTAGCCACAGCATGCAATTGTCTAGGATTTCCAGTACAAACTA
This sequence comes from Heterochromis multidens, assembly GCA_015108495.1. Taxonomy (NCBI): domain Eukaryota; kingdom Metazoa; phylum Chordata; class Actinopteri; order Cichliformes; family Cichlidae; genus Heterochromis; species Heterochromis multidens. The sequence continues at coordinate 25,722 of VUQS01003509.1, forward strand.
ACTCCAGTGGCATCTAAAAATGCTTCAGACTCTCATCCCAAAATACATTAAGATTTACCATAAATAATTTATTATATTGAATTATCTCCATGCGAGTAAACAAAGGACAACAAACACGTCAAAACAAAGGGGAGTACAGAGGAGACCTAGGAACTATGAAAATATATTCAACAGATATACAGATTGAGACAAAAAATATATAAATACATTTACACCTATTTATATACATATGTACATCAGCAATATATCACCCATGTGAATATCACAAATTATTTAGAAATCTCCTCTACAAGATGTGTCGTTTCATAATGAGAGTGTGTTTTGGTTAGTTTCAAAGTACCTCATGTTTTACATGGTAGGTACATGCAGTGAATAGCAGCACACAACATTTGAACCAAATAATCTGTAGCATAAATTGGTTTGATAGTAAAGTGCATGATATATTTTTTGATAAATATTATGACCAAAAGAAATGCCCTGGGTTAGAAAGGTGTTGGTAATGGAACGGATGACACTGAGTAAAAACATCTGTATCTCAGAGAGTTAACAACTAGTGGAATGCTACAAGACATTTTGATCCACTTCTTGATTGAGTTCATATCTCTGACTGCTGATGTGTTTAAACTCAACAGTAATTGGAATTTGGATACAAAAAATCTCATTTTTCAATAAAAAATATGTAATTTTTCACTCCTAGCTTAATTTATCTATTTATTCATTTAGCTATTTATTTTCAGAAGAAATTGGCTTCCACAGAAATTCCTCAGAAGCTTCTATTAACACAACAAAAGTGGTCTCGTTATTTGGTTTTTAATTAGCACCTCATTGAGCTCTTTCAGGGAAACTTTGGAGGAAATGTTCGAGGTGTATTAACAGTTGTACCCTGATATAACATGTTAATGATAATGATCACCTCAGACTGCAAATATTCAGGTCTCCCATCAGGCAGACATTCTCACAGTACCTCTTAATGATTTGAGCTTATTAGGAATTCTGAGCAGTTGGGTTCTCTCTGTAATAACAGTTGTGTTTGGATTGTTTAAGCAGTCGGTGATGAATCATTTCATAAACAATGATATTAACAGACATTTACAATTTGAATGTGCCTTTTAAAACTCCACTATAAACTAATGTTTTATCAGTAAAGCGTCATATTTACATATCGGTAAGCTCGAAGTTATTGCATTACATAAGATTCAAACCCTGTTTTCCGGTCATGTTTTCCAGGCACAGAGCACTCTGTACTGCTGTTTCTATGACATAAATAAATACCTATGATATAGAACCATTACAATATGAATTATTTATACATTCGAAAGACAGCATTTCCTATTTTAGATATTTTATATTTCTGATCAATAAATTAATAAAGTACCTGAAACAATAGATTTTTTTTTCTTTTAGCAATCATCTTCCCTTAGTGAGAAAAAAAGAGTATAGGACACTTGACATTTGAAATGAACCTGTCTGGAGGAAAAGCTGATATTTTGATGGAAACTGTGTGAGAAGAATCAACACTGACTGACAAGTGGTCACTTCAGTGTTAGTGGAAGTTTTTCAAGAATAATTCAACTTTACTGGCCCCTTAGTGGAATAAAAATCCCCTGGAGGGTTTCACAAACCACACTGTACATGCTCTAAAAACTAAGTAGGAATATTTATGTGCCACAAACCTACCAAACCTGGACAAATCTAGACATTAGGCATTACAAAATACAAAGAACTCCTGGAGAAAAATAAAGTTGAAACTCCTCCCAACCTTAAAGAGTTGGGGTAAAAAGTCCTACCTTACTACCAGTTAAATCATTCGCTTCCTCAGAGGAGTGAAGCAGGACATCCATCCATCCAGCACAGAGGAAACACCTCGTCCAGGTGTCGTTTCGAATAATGCCACCACTGTTTTGAGTCTATTTGGTCAGTGTCTTTGAGAGGAGAAAAAGCAGCAGTCCCCCACTCATGAAAGACACAAAATACATCTGCTTCTTGAACCCACTCCACACAAATCTGCTTCATTTTACAAGGATGCTCTCCTTATAATCAGCATGTATTAGCGGGTAGACGCCTCACTCTCCCGCTCTTCAGTGCAAGTTTGAACTCTGTATGTCATGTCCACGTGTAGAACTACTCATCCAGATCAAACAGAATCAGAGAAATGCCCTCACAAGAAATTGTGCTTGTTTTGAACGCGAGTGGTTTTCTGCAGAGATCTTCGGCCTGGATTTCAGCGATCTCCGGCTCCACAAATAAAAACCTGACCAGGTGTTCTTGTGACCTCCAGAGGAGAACTGTGCATATGACAGGAATAAATAATAAATAGGACATCTGGGGGTATTTACAGAGATGGGCTATTTACAGAAAGGAAATGAAAAAAACCCTCTCTATTAAGCTAATCAATATGAAACATATGAGCTACAGCTGTGAGTTAATTTATAAAAAGATGATGGGATAATGCCCTGTTTCTGCTGAAGTGGAGACTTGTAGGTATTAGGTCTTAAAACAACTGGAAAAATCATGTAATTATGAGCATATGATAGAAATTAAAAAGAAAAGTCCCGAGTTAACACTGTCTGAAATCTGCATAACAGATTATGAAGACTCGTGGCCCTAACTCTGTTTAAACTATCTAAACAAATCTTTCATTTTCTGCACCTCCCACCCCGTTACATCATTGCTTTTATTGTTATTACTCTCAACTAGTAGATCTAAAAGACCTGCCTTTCCTCTCAGGAAAGGTTAGCAGCTAGGAAACATCACACCTAAACACAGGGAGTTTCAAAATAAAAGGTCCTCATGTCAGGAGTGAGCAGTAGTAGAATAATGTGTGTGTGTGTACATGTCTTTAGATCTTTGTGAGAACCGAAAATTGGCATGCTACTATACTTGTGGGGACATTTCGTCATTGTGAGGACCTTTTTGCCGGTCCTCACAAGGTTGAAGGCATTTTTGAGGCTCAAAATGTGGTTTTGGTGTCAGGGTTACAATTAGGTTATGATTAGGTTTAGGCTAAGGGTTAGGGTTAGGCATTCATTTTTGATGGTTAGGGTTAGGGTAAGGGGCTAGGGAAAGCATTATGTCAATGAGATGTCCTCACAAAGATAGCAAGACAAGTATGTCTGTGTGTGTGTTTGTGTGTGTGTATATATGTACAGGGTGGGCCATTTATATGGATACACCGTAATAACATGGGAATGGTTGGTGATATTAAAGTCCTGTTTGTGGCACATTAGTATATGTGAGGG
>VUQS01003512.1:0-11341 GCA_015108495.1 Heterochromis multidens
GAGAAAGGGGGGAAAAAAAGGGGGGGGGGGGGGGGGGTGGTGTGTGGGGGGGGGGGGGGGGGGGGGGGTAGGCATTACGAAAGAGACTGATTGAAAGAATTGGAGAGAGAGCATTTCAAACAACAACTGAAACAAATGTTTGAGCACAGGGCGCGCATTTGTCCCGTTAATAAAATAAATAAATCCATACAATAACAGTAAACTACATTAGTTGTGCAGACTGCAGAGAAGTCACTTAAGTAGGTGCACGACTCATTCACATCGTTGTGTTGGCAGCATGTCCGCACTGTCAGGCACAGAGCCGTCCAAAGCGGTGTCATTAGTTTTTAGCGCCATCTGGTGGCAGGGCAAGGCACAGCCTGCATGGAAGGCATGACAATACGGGCTGAAGTCTACAGTGAGCTGCACGAGAGTACTGAGCAGAACGGATCCGCTGTACTACATCGCCATCATGTGGATAGTAAGATGCCGAGCTCCATAAAGCCACTTGCAGCACTTAAATGCTCCTTAACTAGTTACAGTTTCTCAAAATATAGCCTAAATATTGCTTCATTTAGTGAGATGTACAAAGAAAAGGAAATTTGAGAAGTTGTAATGGCAAGAGTCAGTTTTATCCATGACACACTGGTACAGTTGAGTGATTCGAAAAAAACACCCTATGAAAAGGTTTGACTTTTTTTTTGTTAAGATATTTGGACAAGCATCCTCTTTGTGGCAGTACCTACAAAACAGAACCTACAGTGGATCACTCTTTAATGTAAAATTCCTTCTGTTGCAAGATGTTTGGGGGTTTCATTTATATGTATTACCTGTTTCAAATACAGCTAGAGTATTTTAGGCGGCTGTGGCTCAGGGGGTATAGTGGGTCATCATTCATACCAATGGAATATAAGGTGCTTAGGTATAGAAAAAAGCACTAGTATGAATGTGTGTCATTGGGTGAATGAAGCTTGTAGTAACAAGCGCCATGTAAGTACCAGTCCATTTACCATTTATTTTAATGGGATTCAAATATGGACTATGCCTAGGCCACTGCTTACCTCTTTATTCTTTCTGAGGCACTCCTTAGTGGATTTGCTTCTGTGCTTAGGATCATTACGTTGTAGAGAGGCGCACTTCTGGTTCTGCTTCAAATTTTGGACAGATGGGCTCACATCTTGAATTTCTTTCATATGATACACAATTTATGGTTGAATCAATAACTGCAGACTGCCCAGCCCCTGAGGCAACAAGGCAGCCTCAAACCAAACATTTCCACCGCCATGTTTCCCAGCTGATATGAGGCTCTTCTCTGAAAAAGCTGTTTTTGGTCTGCAGCAAATATATCTGTTGTTATTGTGGCCAAACAATGATATCTTTTATTCATTAGTCCAGAGCATGTTATTCTAAAAAAATAAATAAATAAATAAAGCCTGTATGTTCAGTGGCAAAGTGTACCTTTGCTCTAATGTTCCTTTTGGAAAGCAAAGGCTTTTTCCTCATTTGACTCCCATGCAGCTCAAAGTTGGTTTGGACAGCAACATTAGCAACAGATCCAGGAGACTTCTTTTTGCATCAAATGGTTTGTTCATAGGCTGAATTTTCTGGAGCAGCCATAGAGAAACTGACAGTCATTAGAAATCACTGCCGCTTGTAGATGATTTTCCTTGCAGTGGGATGATTTACTTGAAAGTGGGACGATTTACATTTAGTGTTCTTTTCTTAACACATTGTCAGACTCATAGGCATCCCCAACCTTTTTTTGAAGACCTGAGAGAGCTTCTTAAACTCTGATGACATAACGCGCTTCAAAAGTAAGACAAGTCCAGAACTGACAGAGGCCTAAATTAAACAGTTTCCACTGTCCGTAAGAGTTTCTAGTTATTGGCACTTAATCTGCAAGTCCATTTCCTAATTTTATGGTTCTAAAGATGTAACATAAGCACATTTTCCACATGATTAATCACTTTTCTAGTTTACATCTTACTTGTTTGCTTAAATCCCATGTATTATTATACACTGTTTAAAAGACCATAAAGTGGGGCTGGGTCACCCTGGTTGTGCCGGCTGGTGTCCTTCCTGGGCTTTGGGTCTGTTTGCTGTCCCTTGGCTCCTGCAGTGCTATGGGCTCTTCTTCCTGTGTGTCTGTGCTGCCTGGGTTAGACCGGGATGTGCTGTGCTGTGCTGTGCCGGGGGACTTGGACACCGGTGGAGACCTTCCTGCATGTTTCTGGCTCAGCACGCCGGTGTCCACTGCGGCTTGGTGTTCGTTGTTGGTTGCAGCCACTTTGGGTTTCTGGGCTCATGTGGGTTCTCATCACCGCTCTGTGTTGGACTCTGGTGATTAGGGTGACCTTAATGGAAGTGGGGGTGTCCTCACAACATAAACCACCACACTGCCTGCTGTTGTTTCCACTTGTTTCTTTATCCTTGCTTGAGTGTTTGGTTTCTGAATTTAATCGTGGTGCATTTTGCTCTCTTAGAAGGGAAATGGAGGTTAGGGATACTATTGTCAATACTTTCCTGAAGCCCCCCAAAAATAAATAAATAAATTAAATAAATAAATAAAAGATCATAAAGTGCTTTACTTGTTCAAATATCTTAAAAGAACAGCTATTTTTTCTTATGATGTGCTTCTTTTCCACATGATTATATCTTCTAAAATGCAAATGTATATGCAACCTTTTCCTCAACAGGAAACATTCATTACAAAAAAGCAATTTATTTTAGCACCAGCTCATGTTGTTCCTAAGAAGCAGAGTTATTGAGATATTGACTAATTGTAAGATACACTAACTGCTACTAAAAAGGTGGGCCGGAACATTTAAAAATCTGCCTCATGTAATAAAATCCCAATTTGCAAACACTTATTTTCTCCAGTACGTAAATCAAGAAACAGGACTGCATCCAAGTTTTCAATTACAAGCTTCACGCTGCAAGTACAAGACACCTCTAGCAAAACCAAGAAACCATTAGTAAATTCATGAACACACAAATACACACACATATACATGCCAGCCATAACTAAACTCCATTCTAGGTCAATCCCATTACCAACAGTGCTACAACATGGGCCTAAACACCAAAAGTCAAACACAGTGCCTCCTACTCAGGTCCTTCACAGAAGTGAAGCAGCTGTTACAGTGGTTATGTCATGTGGACAACGTGTAGTCATCAGGCACTTTGAGGCGCACCGAAATGTGAATCATATGTCTCCTCAGTGTCTTCAAACAAGCCCGCAAACTGTACACACATTCAAACAAAAGCATACAAGATCCACATAAAGAAATATGTGAATCATGTCCCCGAGGTGAGGCAGAGCCAAGTAGTTAAGCACACAGAGCTACTTCCATAAATGTGTCAGCTAATAAAATTAAAACAGACAGCCAACACACTGCGATGCTCCACCTGAGTAATTAAATGCTTAATGCATCGTTTAATCCTAATCACTGCACCAAATACACATCTTACGTGTATGTGTGTAAGTGTGTGTGTGTGTGTGTCACAGTTAAGTTCATAGCAAAGTGACAGTTGAGCTAAAGTGAGTCACTGTGGATTCCAGTGTTACCTCACCAGAAATGTTATTAAACCTCCAAAGATTAGAGCCAATTAAGATTTAGTGTAATTATCAATCAATCACTGTAGCTGTGACAACACTTAAGGCGCTAGAGAAAAATGATTTGGGTTATTAAAGAAAAATAGTTCATTTGCAGAGCTATCACCATGTTTTTTACAACATTTACCTTACCCCAAAGGGGACACCCCCCCAATCTGTCCAAATTGTTTTTAATCATTGCCAACACAGCAACTTTACAGCAACTCTATTATTAATCTACTGCATGTAGTGACATAAATAAACCTTTCTTACATCAGGTATTTTCTCAGCCCAGGTGTAACATTTCAAATTGCTCTCATTTGGATATGTCAGTGCTGGGGTCCTGCACACTGGGTTACTGTTATTAATTACTGGGACTGAGGCTTTGTTTACATCATTCATTACACCTTAAATGACATATCATGATGTCTGCTGTGGGGGGAAATGTGTGTTTGTGTTGTAGAAAACATTAGGCAATCCTTTTTCAAAATTTAGTGCAACGGATAGGTTTCTTTCAGCCACTTTCCTTAGGTCAGATACCACCACTAGGGGGCGCCAAAGTTATGTTTTATTAATCCAGCACATGCACACAGTAATGTTGGTTAAAATACGTACACAAGCCCATCAATATGCACCTATTACAAGTCAAGATGTTTGAAAAGTGCACAATAATAAGAACTGTAATGAAGATAATTTTATATCTACATGTATTTGTGTTGTTTTACGGTAATCTCAGCTCCAGTTCTGTCTCTCTCTGTGTTATTTTGGTTTCAGTATAAACAGTTAGACCCTAATCAGATCTGACCTTGTGCCTGTATAATATACAGTCATGCATTTATGCTCAAGATTCCCTTGCGGCATTAAAGCAACACGATGCTAGCATTTTAACTTCACGTTTTTATGCTATGCAGAGTGCAGACTTGCCTAATAAATGATACACACACACACACCTTTGCAGCAGGCTATTTTATATGAAATATGTACAAAGCCACGTTTGCACGCAGCAATACTGGTGTCCTCACTCACAATTAACACTGCACGAGATCTACTAATTCTATTATCAATTATAGAAATGTCACGTGACATATCACACCTGTATGCCTTCTTCTAACCAAGTACTTATACTTCCTATCTTTTGTCCTTTTTGTCTTGTCCTTTGTTTCCATTATTCCCACAAAACAAAACCCATCAATTTTTCAATCAAGTAGGTAAGTAGGGAAGCATCTCGCATCTGATCCTGAGCTCACAATCTAATCTGAAACCTGGAGGCTCCTAAATTCAAACCTTTCTGATTTGTATACATTTATCAAAGCCACCTCAACCCAAGGCTATGTTTTTCTCAGACAGTATTTGATACCCATGCTGGTACATTAACAGACTAAGGAGCCTGTGCACACCCCAGATCAGCAAAAACCTGAGGAGAGGCAGCTGCCTTAAAGCCAAGCTATGATACAATGTTAGAGATAAGATTATTGTATGGCCATCTAATATTTTTGCAGAGATTTTTTTCTGGGTAAAGATGTTTCATATTAGAGCAACGACAAGGACAGTGGCTGAATAAGAATGAAGTAATATTACAATAAATCACAACCTAAATCCATTGCAAGGCAAAGCCCTGCATTCAAAACTGAATTTTTAGAAACAAAATGCACTTAGTTCTGCAGAACATTTGGGGGGCCCAAACTAGACACTGGTGTTTTCTAACAGAGTCAAACACAAACAAACAAACAAACAAACAAACAAAAAGATCTTTTAGGAATATGTTGAATTTTATCATCTGATCATACTTTCTTTTTTCTCTCTCTCTCTTTCTCCATCCAGTTTTTGAACTGCTTGGAGAAAGAGTCATGGAGCCTATCCCAGCTGTCATTTCTTTCTATGTGCAATCTTAATTTATAACTGATAATTAGGGCTGCCAAATACATAACGGCTCATAGGTTTGGAGAATAATTACGCTTAAGTTTATCAAAGGAATTGTAAAGTTAAAACTTAATAAGTGAAGATATTGGCAGGGTGAGATTTTTTTTTTTTTTTTAATTTAAAATTATAGTTTTGTCTTTTCATCAAACTTTGCAGCATCAGAACCTGAAAGACCTTTGACACTCCAGCTTGTTGAGGTAATCTGGTGATACTTCCACTTCTTATGGACCATACGATCAAGCTGTTCCCATAATAGTTCAATGACACTGAGATCCGCTGACTATGCTGGACATTTCTTCTTTTGTCCACTCTGGTGGGCCAAGACAGCTGGCTGCTTCTTCTTTTTTATCATTTTTCATAGTTTGGAGCTCTGCTTGGGATCGTTATTCTGCTGTAAGAAAACTAGGTTCAGTCCAGGAGGGTCCTAGGAGTATGGCATAGCCTTCTTTTTTCAAGATCACATTTAACTTGTATAAATCTCCCACTTTACTACCACCACATTTATACTGGGCTTTTGGCATCATGCGCTCCATCAGCACTTTTTCATTTGTTCTACATCTTACAAATGTTCGTCTTTTTGATTCGGATACCTTAAACATCGATGTGTCTGTCAATAACATTTTTCTTTCCCAGTCCTCCTCTATCCAGTGTTCTTTCTGTGTTCGTTTAGACCATCTTTATCTTTTCATTTTTTTGGACAGCCTCTGATATGGCTTTTTCTTTGTAACTCTGCAAAGTGGCAGTCGCCAATTCAGTGTTGACATCGAAACTGGCATTTCCTGCCAGCTGAGGACCTGTGATGTGTGTGGTTCTCAAAGTTAAGATTATAACGCACTTTTCCTCTTGCTCAGTTGTGCACTGACATCTCCCACTTCTGTTTATAGTCCAGTCAGAGCCGGCCGAGGCATAAGCAGACTAAGCAGCTGCTTGGGGCCCCCACACCAGCAGGGGGCCCCCAAGAGCACTTTAAGTGTCACACAAGACCGGCTGATAAAGTGCATTTTTTGTGCATGAGACATTCCAAAATATTTTGAAAAATATGTTTACAGACTGACAACTTAATGCTACCGGTATATTATTTTACTGTCAGAGCCGGGGTCACGTTCATGCACACCATTAGTGTTTGCAAGTAGATCGCTACAAGTATGTCTCAAAAAAGGTTTTATTCCTCTGGGGCTGAAAAAAAAATTGAAAAAAAAAAACAGAGAAAGGAAAAAAGAAGCAGGAAGAGTTTAGTTAATGTTGTCTGTTTTTACATTTTGAATTGTTGTGTAAAAAATAATATTTAGGCCTATGTTAAATACTTGTTCAATCAATTACATCAATTAAAACAGTTAACTTGTTTTTAAAATGCACTGCCTGCTGGTGTATTTGATTTCTTTCCAGCACACTAGTAAGCCATAATAATGGTTGTGTTAGATGTATAATGCACAAGTGATAAAGCATGGACAATATATAGTTACTATTGGTGGTGCTGAGGTGGGTTGGTTGGTGATGGGTTTAGCTGGGGGCAGGGGCAAATCAAATTCTGCTTAAGGGCCCATAAATATGGAGCACCAAGAGTGACATATTTTAATAATTAATTAATGTGTCATTAATTCATTAAAATTGGAAATAAATAAATAATGCATTAAATACATAATTAATTCATTAAATGTATCATTAATTAATTAATCTTCAAATATCTGGTTGATTTGTCCAAATAGAGCCTATTTGCAGAGATCTATCTATCACCTATAAGCTGACCGGGTGATTGGAGCTCATGATACCTGCTGAAAACAGCCTCACCTCTGAGCAGAGGGTAAACATGGGATATAATTAACTTAAGTGATATCTAACTGGTGAGATGTTTGATTTATTTCAGTGTTTTAAGCTGGTTTTATGGTCCCGTAAATGTACACGTACACGATTCCGGTCAGACAGAGGGGGGAGAGGAGTTTTCACCAACCACAGACGCGCTCCCTTGCAGTCCTCCAAGATCCTGACTGCGTGCCGCTGGAAGCAGATGACATAAGCGTCTGCCAAATGTTGTTTGGTTGACAAGTGGGCTGGAATGGAGCAGGGAGCGACAGGAGAGTTCACCAGGAACAAGAGAACCACGAAAAAAAACTTCAAAGGTCAAAAAATACAGCATGAAATGTACAGACAGTGGCTGCAGTGGACACTTTTCATTGTTTGACACTCAGCTTCACTTCAGCTCTTTGTATGTTATAACTTCGGGCTGACTGACAGACCAACAACAGCACAGGCAAAAGTGGCCCACAGATCAGTTGTACCACATATTTTTGACACTGCCTACAGAGCTCTCTGCAGGCAGACGGTCAGTCAGGGATCAAAGTGCAGTGGAGTGGACAGCGAACACACTACCTTTGCGGGACCATAAAACCAGCTTTATTTGTTCCCGAGCAAATCAGTTTGGCTGAGATTAAAGTTAAGCTTCATAACTGGATAGTTTTACTCAACCTTAACGTTTCACTGGAGCGCAGTATATTTTAAACTGGATCATTCATTCATACTTATGTCCTGATGTTCAGATGTTTTATACTTTTTTTTTTTATAGTAGCTTATTTTCTGTTAAAACTCACATTAAAAATATTTGAATACAGGGAGGAAAGTGAAAGCATTTTCACCAGGAACAGAAACATCTGGAGCAGGATGCTGATGCTGTTTGTGGATATCCTTTTTTTTTTCCTCTTAGCCTATCCTGGCTGGCAGCTTTTGCAATCAGAATTATTGTTGTGCCAAACATATTTGCTTTTCAAAGACGAGCTCTATAAACTCTCTATAGGCCCCTCTTGTTCGTGTTTTTCTTTTTATTTAATTTGATCTCTTTATTTATTCATTTATATTATTATTCACAGTACATGTGTAATATGGGAATGCCAGAGCTGACAGGCAGGGAAAAAAAAGACAGAAAGAAAAAAGAACAGGGGAGAAAATAGGAGAAAATATAATAAGAGGACAGAGCACAAGTAGAAAAGCACAATGGGTCACCAACTGCATACTCAAGACATACAAAACATACAAAAAAAAAAGTCACCTGGAAGAGAAAAATATGAAAAAACACAGATACACAAATCCACAATCTTGTTGTGTTGTGTGTGTGTGAGAGAGACAGTGTGAGTGTAAGTGTCTTTGTCACGAAACATACCTGATAATGAGGGTGAGAAGCCACAATAACGCCCCCCAGGAGCCAGAGGCAACAGACAAAGACCCAGGAGTTCCGGGCCATCCGCAGCCCCCAAGAGTATTTGTGGATATCCTGAAGAGTGAAGTCAAACCTGCTCCAGAAATGATCAAATAATCTGTTTTTAATATTTATTCAACTGTTTTCTAAACACCAGCTTTCTGTTATAAGTTTTGGAAGTCTACTAGAATTAAAAAAAAAAACAAAACATCTGATCTGTGTATTTTTTCTTCAATGAGCTGTGAGGATTATGTATACATGTATAATGTTTTTAAGAGATGAACAGTCTGTCGATTAATCAGTAATATTGAATTGAAAATACTGGTGTACAGTTCTTTACCACCTTCTTCAAAGTCAGTCCAGTGTTTATGACCTTTAAAAATAATTTCACATTCATGGGCCGTTTATGCTTATAAAAATGTATATATATATATGAAAAGAGCACAGGTGATTATGTGCTATTTTCATTGTAAATATTAATCGTAAGGGTAAAAAGGCAGTAAAGTGCACAGTGAAGAAACCTTGGGCCTGACCTGATTCCAGTAATTTTCTGTTTTATGAAAGGAGTAGTACACACCACTGCATAAAATCCTTAGCTTTTGGGCAATTTCCCTGAATTTCTCAGAGCAAGAATATAAAGAAAGTTCTTTTTTGACCATTTTGACCATTTTCTTATCGAACCCCTGGGAAATAATACTCCATGCAACTACCCCAATTTATAGCTTCTTTAATGAGCACAAGAGTTTTCATCCATGCTAAGATAATAGATTTTTTTCTAATGATTAAGGACCCTTTTACCTTTATGTAAATGTAATCACATAATTATGTTATGTTATCATGTGATAAACCTGAATGAAGTGAAACAATGAGCGATTGTAACACACACGTACAACGGTTTCTTAAAGAGCAACAGAAGTGCTTTTCTTTCTATGTGACCCAGAACATCTGAGCTAATATTGAGGTCACTGTATGCACAAGTAATCCCTCTGAGCCAAAAGCTCAGGCTTCAGGCTAATCTAAATGCTCTGCTTTAGTCAGTTTTTCTACTCCTGGATCTGCATGATGTCAATGTGGATATCCTTAATTTGGAAATGTCAGGCACACAGCTCTGGCTGTGAGTACTGAAGCCCTACCTACTAAACCTCCTATTTGTGAGGGGCAGCCAATTAGAAGAAAGTGGCTTAAAAGGAGCATGGCCTTAAAGGGAGGGAAGCTAAAATGGCTTGCTCCAGAACTGAGGGGCAGCACCAAGGCCCAGTACAAAACTAATAAGTATCATTTTGAATTGTGAATCACACAAAGCTACTCTAGTGGAGTACAAGAATAAAAATGTGTGCATAATAGGTCCACTTTAAGATCAGGGAGAAAGCAAAACAGGAATGTGCAATACTGAGTGCAATCCATTTCCCCTTTAACACCCCAACGTGATGCCTCCACCCATGTAACGGCAGCCACCTCACTAACCACATCATGAGTTTATAATAACCACATCACATCTATGGCGAATGAGGTGGCGTGAAAATCTAACCCAATTTGGAGAGATACACGACTGTGTGAGTAGCAGGGCGTCCCCTGAGATGAGGCTCCGATTGAGGGAGCTGTGCGGTGCACTGCTTGCATGCTCTGTGAGCGTGTAATGGTCTTAATTATCATTTAACATGGCAGCCTCATTGATGACGTATCAAGCCAATGATAAAATAGTAGAGCAGACTGTAACAAAGGGGGAGAAATTTGAACATATAAAAACTTAAAGACACATGATTCATAAACTAGTATTAGATGACACACACCACTGTGAACCTACTTAGCAAAATACCCAGATTTGCAAGTGGAATGTGAATGCTGCAAATACGACACACACACACACACATTTCCACCCAGCTGAGTGACATCTCTCTCTCTGAATTAGTCACGATGAATGATGTGTAACCAGCCATGACTCGTTCTGGCTGGGGAGATAGCTAATTCACTTTGTTTAATTAGTCAAAAGTAGTAGAGCACCCTCCCTCTCCCCAAACATGCACTTCCATTGCACAACATCCACCCTATAATGAACCAGTGGAAAACACAGACTGTCTGCCAGCATGAATGATCTCTGACTCTTCCTCTCTTTTTCTCTCTCACGCACAGAGCACACACTTCACCCGCTGCTTTGTGATACCCTCACAGAGATTTCAAGCACCCTCTGAGGATCACAGCTTCCGAGGTGTAGTGCATCTCCTCTGCAGTGGACTGCATGGGGGAGGCCTGCTGACGCTTGGCTGCACCTTAAGGTTTCTGCAAACAGGACAGAAGACAAGTTGGTTCCTATGATAACTCATACAGCCCTATCAACATTTTGAGGTATAGTGAAGAAGTGCTTCCCTTTAGTGTCTTTTCAGAGCTCTGTGGTGCCACTTTGAAGTGTTTTAAAGTGAGATTTAGTCATTCAAAAATAGTCAAACAGTCATTTTGAAAATTATCTACATCTTTGATTCTGTCTGTAGTACAGGCTGCACTTTAAGGTTTCAGCTGTGTAACATTTCAACAGTATTATACCACCTACTGTATACTTTAGCTTAAAATAAGCTATACATATATAATATGAGCTATAGTATAAACATATTGTACTAGTGTAATTTTAGTAGGCTATAGAGCACATTCTTGGCTGCCTGCAATAA
>VUQS01003512.1:11375-29165 GCA_015108495.1 Heterochromis multidens
CTGCATATTAAAAATGAGCCTTAGATAATCTTGTGACAACATCAGCGTTCAAAAGTTAATATCAGTCAGCCAGTTCCACCTTGTCCTGCTCCACTTTGTTACCATGGAGAGCTCCAATACCCTAAAGACAATAATAAGTGCGTGCACAGCATGCGGCAGAACATAATAAATAGATTTATGCGCAATTGTCACATTTAATACATTTACGGAGCGCGCTAGTGAATTCATTATTACACCATATGTTAATGCAGCTGGGTCCGTGTATTTTTGAGACTGTGTGTAGGGAGGTCTCCCCCTCCCCACCTCTCTCTCTCTCTCTCTCTCTCCTCGTGCGCACAGCGCTTTGAAGTGTAACCAACAACTGCTCTCCCGGAATCAGTAGTCTAATATATGACAGGAAATGTACTCCAGGAGCTCCACGCCGCGCATTGTTCTCTGTAGAGCTTGATCCACAGAAGCAGCATGTCCCGGTGCTCTGGGTGGGAGGTCGCTCAGAACTTGTGCTGAGGCCAGTTTAATCGTCACCCCCCGGAAAGCGAAGCGCTGTCGGAGAACAAGGGAGGATCGAGATAGAACTACTCACACAGGAAAAAAACGAGACAATTCAGACGGTAAACGATTACTGTAAGTAATAGGACGCACAGGCGCGTGTTCCGGGACATTCAGCCGGGAGAAGCGGATCTGTTCTCCAACTAGAGATCTATGGAAGCGAGGAAAAACATATGGATACAGACGCTGTCTGCGGGAATGGGCTGCTGATGTATGATAGCGGGTCGGGCATGTACGTTGTGCCGACTGAAACAGGTTGGTTTTGCCTCAGTCAAACTTCAGCACAATCAGACGTCGGACGATTTGTTTAGCTGCTAAAATTGAAGCGAATCAGCGTCGCTTATAGCGGCGCGCCAGGAGGCGACAGCAGTTTATTGTGGGAAACTGCGCCGTAGCGTTCACTGCATTTTTACAGGATTTCAGTGGTTACCCTCAACGATGCATCTGAGTGAAGGTCATCCCCGATGCTCAGACGGATATTCAAACCTCTGCGTGTATTTGTGTGTGTCAAAATTGTGCCTTTTCATTCTGGCTACTTTTGAAGCAAAACTATAATGGCAGTTTCCAGCTTACATTATCTTGACGCTCACTGTATATCCGAATATATGTTAGTGTAGTTTGCAATTACTTAATCGGTGTCTGTGAGTTATGAGTGCGTACAGCCAAAAAAAAGTTTGCCACTGCAAAAGTTTAAGGAACAGTAAATCATAACATTACTACTGTCAAGATTAAGGCTGGTATAACTGATTTACTCTTATTAGGTTACCTTGTACACTCTTTGATGTTTAAGTATCTCTATCTCTGTATTAGTGTGAGACATCAGATGGATCCCTTGTGTAATGGAATCAAGAAAGCTGAGGGCAGTGAGCTTGTTGTAGACCCTCGCCCCCCTCCTGCTAAGCTGGCTCGACTGGAACAACACGAGGGGGGACCCTCGACTCAGGAGAGGAGCAGGCAGGATAGTCCTGTGGCCAAAAACCCCTGCATGGCACAGAAACCCACCACAGTGAGGTCACAAGGAAAGAACTGGCACAGCAGAGGTACATGAGGTGCAAAGGAGAAACCTAGGAGAGTTTGATCCCAAACATTTTTTTTATAGTTTTACATGGATCTTCAGTGATTATGGTTCCCTTGTGTTATCTGATTAATTGGGCTTATCGCATAACTGTAAATGTATTTCTAATTTCAGCTGGTTCTGATGCAATTAAATGTTTAAGAATATAGCAATTTCAAAAAACATAAATTGCATTAATTTAACTTAATAAAAAAAATACTAACATAAGATTAAAATTAATGTTTACTTTGTAAGTTGATGAATTACTTATAATTACCTAAATGGTTTGGTGTATGGCATCATGTGTGTCTGTCACTGCAGGGAGCCTTCTGCCAGTCTTCTGTGTGGTGGAGCACACGGAAAGCCCTTTGGAAGGAGAGAGGAGAGAAGAGCATGCTGAGTTTGTGTTGGTCAAGAGAGATCTGCTGTTTAACCAGCTGATAGAGATGGCCCTGTTGACATTGGGATATTCACACAGCTCTGCAGCACAGGCTAAAGGTACAAAACACTTGCAATGCACAGAGAGCCCTGCTAAATCTCTAAGCATTCCTCATTTTCACTTGTGTGTGTGTGTGTGTGTTCAGGTCTGATCCAGGTAGGCAGGTGGAACCCAGTGCCTCTGTCCTGCGTAACCGATGCTCCAGACGCCACAGTGGCAGACATGCTGCAGGATGTTCACCATGTTATCACCCTTAAAATACAGCTGCACAGGTAGAGAGCAGACAATACTTCTATCAAATATGTTTGTCTTCAGTTACATTCAGGGTCTGTTCATTGTCCTGTCTGTGTGAGGTATAAATTATCTGTACAAATGTACATTCAGACGATGTTTAAAGTGGTAAAATCATGGATTTTAATCATGACATTGAGCCAGCATGCACAATACCAGCACTTTGAAACCAACACAGCATATAGAAAAGGAAATGTACTTTTCCTACTGTGATATTTGAAATGTCTTCTGTGAAAACAGCCTACTACATTGCCTAAAACAAATATGGACCTGATATCATTATTGTTTTCTCAAGCTTCATGAGCTTCAGTGTGTTTGTGATTTCTTTATTGCATTAGAAAGTGCATGTGATCCAGTATTTAGACGAGAAGTCCATGCATTTGGTGTCTTCTTGAAGGGGGTAATACTGAGCCTGTTAAAACAATTCTAACATAGCTACTCCAGCTCTGACTGGAGCTTTCTTAGAAGATAACCATGTTGTGAGAGTCTAATGAAATATACTATTGAGTTACATTATGGAAGGTCCAGAAACCTTGTGAAAGTGAAATACTAATGAGCTGGAATACTCCTTTAAAGTGTAATATATTGAAATACTCTAGTTCATTTTTTTTCTTTGACCTTTGTGTAGCTGTCCTAAGTTGGAGGACTTGCCAGCCGAGCAGTGGAGTCACTCGACGGTGAGAAATGCTCTGAAGGAGCTCCTCAAGGACATGAACCAGAGCTCACTGGCCAAGGAGTGCCCACTGTCCCAGGTATAAAATAAAACACACAAAAGAGAGGGAAGGTGGTAAATTGGATTGAAGTTCAAAATGAGCATGTAAAATGCATGTAATTTGCTCTTTGGTGTCTTCTTTGACACATGGAAAGAGTGAGCAAAGAGTCCAGTTGTTAGACAGGAAGTCCAGATGCAGAGATAGATAAGGTGTGGGGGCAGAACACAGGAGAGGGAAACAGATAAAGAGAGATGGTTATCTCTTTAAAAGCCATACTGCCTGGCTGCTGCCTATCTTGATTCTGTTGATTGTCAGACCTGTCTGCCTGTCAGTCCATCTGTCTGTCAGCCTCACCAGCCGTCTCACTCAGACTGTCTGTCCATCGCTCTTTGCTATTTAGCCTTTTCTGCAGTCTGGACTGATTCAGCAATAATCTGGATGTAATAACTTCAATTCTTGTGTGTTTAATTAAGCAAATACAAACACAACTGCAGAAATAATTGTCATTAATCACGCAGTGTTTGGGGAAGGCCTTTTTATGAATATTCATAATTATCAACCTGGTTGATCTATTATTTTGCCCAAGGTGTAGGACATCTACAGTTTGATAAAGAATAACTGTTCACTGTTTCTCTCTACCTCAAATTCCTTCCATCTCTTCAGTGTTAAAATCTGATATAAGCAAATCCTTCCTCCCCCATCTCTCTCCTGCTCCTATCACTACCTTAACCCCCCTCTCTTGTTTGCGGGAAGCAGATTAAAATAAATATGAGAAGATGAAAGGTGTAATCAGATGTAAAGATTGCACAGGATGGTCTTCAGGGACAAACCATGTGTGTGTGTGTGTAAGAGACAGAGGCATAGTCTCTGATGACCTGTAGTGTTTTGTTCAACTGCACACTCGCATGCGTGCATGCATACCCACACGGCTCACACACTGACACACTCATCTGTCTTTATTATCCTATTTACCTGGGGGTCTTTTTAATAACACAGATCTGAGTTCATTAATATCAGATGTGT
Source organism: Heterochromis multidens (assembly GCA_015108495.1). Lineage (NCBI taxonomy): Eukaryota > Metazoa > Chordata > Actinopteri > Cichliformes > Cichlidae > Heterochromis > Heterochromis multidens. Next base: position 15,445 of record VUQS01003512.1, read on the forward strand.
GAACAGCTGAGACACCCAAGCCGCCCATAGCAGGAGCTCAGAAAATGTAATGAATTTCTATTGTCTTTTCCCCTCTGTTTCAGAGTATGATATCATCTATTGTAAATAGCACTTACTATGCAAATGTCTCAGCTGCCAAGTGTCATGAGTTTGGCCGATGGTACAAGCACTTCAAGAAGTCCAAATGCTTCAAGGGTGAGGGAATTCAAACACACCTGTGAACACCAAGCGTGTATTATAAATTTTACAGCATGTCCGATACATTCTACACACACTTGTATGAGGTTTATGCTACTTACTAGATGTCATACACTTTTAGCAGCTTGAATACCATTTCATTTTATTAGGAAATTTTTACAATGCAGTGGCAGGAAAAAGCAGATGAACCCTTTGAAATAAGCTGTATTAATTTGTTTTTAGATCACCCAGATCTTTAACTAATTTATAACTATGGACAGATACAATATGTTATCTGTTATATGTTATATATATGTTATAAATATGTTATATGTTATATTAGATCAACTTTAACTCATAAATTAGAGATCATCTTGCACAGGAATTACATCAGTTCCCCATATCATTGAGTTCCCAGACAACACCCATCTATCATCTGGGGCCATCATGTTGGTGTCACCTACACACTTGCATGGTTGTGATGCAACCATAAAGAGACAGGCTTACAGACCTGCCAAACCTGTAAAAGTCCTCAGAACTGGCTTTTTGACAGTTCTCACTATAGTAGGTGTATTCAGGGTGACATTTTACCAATATGACAAACAACAAAATACAGACTACACAACGATACAAAATCGGAGCCCAGACAGACAGCTAATCAATGGAGCTAATTAACATAACTGCTCAAGAGTTTACTATACACAAATAATGATAGATGGTTTTAGAGAGCAGGCCTTTGTTCTCCCACTGCAAAACACCACGGTGCTTCTGTAAAAATGCTTTGTGGATTGATGAAACTAATGTTAAATTGTTAAGGGAGAACACAAAACACTACTTATGGCAATAAAAGTGCACTGTATTCCAAAGTGAAACCATGATCCCACAGGTGAAGTATGGTGGAAGGGAGCATTGTGATACATCAAGATGCTTAACTGGCTACAGAATGACTTCAAATGAAGAAAATCTACCTTTTTGCTACTTAAAATTTAGATTGTATTTGATCTGATGACCAAATATTGCAGAAAACCTGGGTTCACCCACTTTTTCCTGCCACAATATCAATCATCTTGTCACTTTGAGATGTTACTGCCAGTTGAACAAAGAGAAAAAAAACGAGTTCTGTCTCTTCTTTCCTTGTCCTTTACCAGAGACTGACAACTTTTCTGACCAGTCCTCACATATAACCCTCACCCAGCCAGTCACTGGCACCCCAGCTGATCAGAGCTCAACTCTCCTTTTCCCTCGTGGCACAGTTGCCAACATATCCAATCGCTCACCCCTCAGTCTGCGCCCTCCTGGGCTGGTAACCCAGCCTCTGAGCTCCCAAATGGTCAACCAGCAGCTGGTGATGGCCCAGTTTCTCAACCAGCAGTATGCTGTTAGTCGCATGCTAGCTGGTCAGGGTCTGGCATCACCACCACAGCAGTATCTGAACCATCCCCCTGTAGGGAGGGCTCCTGCCAAGGTCTTCTCTAAAGCTCCTGATCCCCAAGCCCTGCAGCAAGCGCAGTGCGGCCCAAGTGGAAGCTCTTCGGCTGGACTGCAAAACCAGACCTCGGCTGCGTCTTCCGTGGGACCAACAGAGGTGCCAAGTGACATCTACCAGAACGTGAGGGAGGAGCTCAAGAGAGCAGGCATCTCCCAAGCCATCTTTGCCCGGGTGGCCTTTAACAGGACCCAGGTATGGTAGCAGGAGAGAGCAGAATAAAAGATGTTGAAATCAAATTTCATAGCTGTTTTCAGCTCTTTGGTGGTGATTAGCTTGGTTGTGCTCTGGTGCTGTGGTGGTAGGTGAGTGTGTTCTGTCAATATGTGAGTGTGAGATGGTTGGCACACTGGCATGGCCTTTGCCGTAGTGCCTCCTCCCCCTGTGCGTGTGTGTTTATGTGTGTGTGTGTGTGTTTGTGCCAGCTCTCTGCGGCACAAAGCCAGTGCCAGCACTGAAGCAGCAGCTGGGCCAACTAATCACAACCCCTCAGAGAACTGCTGCCTCCCTCTCTACCTCTATATCTCGCTGTCCATCTCACCACCTTTCACTCTGGCAGCCCTTCTATTCATTTAATCTCTAACCCCCATGGTCAATCCATCTATATTTAATCTCTCCCTTACTTTGTCCATTGGTCTCCTTCATTTTGTATCCATATCTCCCTCTACTATCGCCTCCTCTCTAACGCTAAAATGCTTTGTTGTCTGTGTCCATCATCTTATATTCACCAGTGTGCCCACAGAAATGGGGCTCAAAGGACCGGCTAAGCCCGTTGTTATTATTATTATTGCCTTCATTATCATTTTCATCACAATAAGCAGAGTTAGTTATTATCCACCCCCATGTTTCCCTGTTGCCAAGTCCAAGGTGCTCTGGTGCCAGCCATACAAGTTGGGCATGATGCCAAAATGTCATCTAAAAGTGAGGGAAGCATTTGTCATTTGACGATTCACATCAAGGCTCCATCTCTTCGGAAGGCAGGGTTTGCTGGGCAGCTCCAACCATGATCCATTATTTGAATAAGAAGGCTGTTTCGTTTAATGCCATTTCTCTGCCAGTGTGAAATCTGATTTCCTTTCAGGAAGGAAGCCCTAAAATTTACATGTGGTGTTTGAACGCTTCTCTGTATAGAGAGATACAGACAAAATAATGCTAGATGTACAGGCGAGTAGCATGCTAAGCACTGACTAGGAACTGGCTGTGAAACTCTAAACTGCCCGGTTTTGTCCAGATGCCACCAAATAGGATTCAGAGTTGGACGTGAGCCTATTGCTAAATTCCTTTAGTTACATAAGAAACTTTATATTTACCATCTTTAAATAAAGACAATGAAGGAATACATAATATTTAATGAGAGCTTTCCCATATGTGGCTTCTGAGAGATTGGAGTTTTTAATACCTGAACTCAATCATTTTGTTCATGAAAGCTGAACATACAACACGAATGAAAAGAATTCAGGTTTATGAGTTCATATAGCTTTAAAGCGGTATTAGAATATCTGTCATCCTTCTGTACAACTGAATGCTTTCTTTTCCTCCGTTTCAAAGAAATGCTGCAGTTTAGAGTTAGATGAGATTATCAGTATTACTCTCATATTTGATGGCTAAATAGGAATTGTTAGCTTAACTGTGGTTTTTCTGGCATAAACCTCTTTAGAAACAGAACGTCTATCTCTCATTAAGAATGAAAAATGATCCAAGATTAATTCTTGTAGAATAATGATCAACATGATAGCATCAGTGAAGACTTGTTTCTTTATTTTTTTTCATCATATATTGTGATCATTATACCACTGCCATTATCTCACATGAACTCTGGACAGTATCAAGAGAATAAGACAGAGATTTTTTAGATTTTTTGAGATATAATTCTTAGTTTGAGTCCCCTATACTATTTTTTTACATCATGTATTGTTTTGTATTCCTAAAATGTAGTAATCTATAATGAGTATAGTTGGGGAGATGAAGAAAGCAGTCAGGAGTACTGGGAGTCTAGGTGTACGGCAGAGAGAGGTGGCAAAGAAAAAGGCTTATAGTGAGTTGTATGTGAGGCTCGACACTAAGGAAGGAGACAAGGACTTGTATCAATTGGCTAGGCAGAGAGATCAAGCTGGAAAGGATGTGCAGCAGGTTAGGGTGAATAAGCATAGAGATGGAAATGCACTAACAAGGGAAGAGAGTGTGTTGAGAAGTAGAAGGTGTACTTTGAGGAGCTGATGAATGAACAAAATGAGAGAGAGAGGAAGATGGATGGAGTAAACAATGTGAAGAAAGTGAGGGCAGCTAAGAAGAGAAAGGGGAAACGTGATTGTTCCAGATGACATACCTGTGGAGGTACAGAGATGTCTAGTAGAGAAGGCAGTGAACTTTTTAACCAGAGGATGAGAGGATGCCTCAAGAATGGAGAAGAAGTGTACTGGTACAAATTTTCAAGTGAGAGAGTACGTGTGTGAGAGAGACAGGTGGAAAGGTGAACATGCAAGGAGCAGAGGTAGTGAAGGTAGATGAGTTTAAATGCCTGGGGTCAACCATCCAAAGCTATGATGTATAGTTAGCAGACAATGGCACTGACAAAAAGACAGGAGGCTGAGCTGGGGGTGGCAGAGCTAAAGATGTTAAGATTTTCACTGGGAGTGACGAGGATGGACAGGATTAGAAATGAGTATGTCAGAGGGATAGTTCAGGTTGAGTGGTTTGGAGACAAAGTTAGAGAGGCAAGGCAGAAATGTTTTGGACATGTGTAGAGGAGGGATAGTGGATATTTTGGACAAAGGATGTTGAATATGGAGCTGCCAGGCAGGAAGAAAAGAGGAAGACCACAGAGGAGATTCATGGATGTAGTGAAGGAGGACATGCAGAGGGTTGGTGTGACAGAAGAGGATGCTAGAGATAAGAGATGGAGGCAGATGGTCTGGTGTGGCAACCCCTAAAGGGAGCAGCCGATAGAAGAAGAAAATCTATCAGAAGTATCAGTTTATGTGTGTTTTTCTGTGTGTTTACCAGGGCCTACTCTCTGAGATCCTGCGAAAGGAGGAGGACCCAAAACATGCTTCCCAGTCTCTGCTGGTCAACCTGCGGGCCATGCACAGCTTCCTGCAGCTCCCAGAGGCTGAGAGGGAGCGCATATACCAAGAGGAGAAGGAAAGAAGTCTGACTGGATTCACACCCAGCTGCAACAACACACCACCAAGGTCCTCACAGGTCAGCCAGCAGAGAGACTGAAAGACATGAAATCAAAAGTCTTGTGAACCTGCTGTGAAATGTTTAAGCTGTTCGTTAAAGGGCACTGAAATATTCAAGTGAGAGTGCTGTTACTTGGCTGAATTGTGCCTGTGTTAGCCAGCAAAATGCCCTCACAGTGCCTAAATACAGCTGTCAGGCCATTAGCATGACTTTAGAGGAGTTTTATTGGTGTAATTTTAGTAGCTCTCAAGCATTTTCAAACTGTTGAATCACAAGAAGTCTTGATATACCAATACAGGTAGCATTACAAGAGAAACAAGAGAATAGAAATCTATGAGATAATTCTGTAATGGAAACAACAGCAGCTGTCCCATAACCTTTCCCCCAAAGAGTCAATCAGCAGCTGAACCAGGAAACATCTGAGCCAGTAGTGTGGTTGCAATGAATATGTGCACAGAATCAAGTGAGGTTCAATTGTTTGGTTGCAGACATCCACATATTATTATTGTATTAGTACTCTGGACTGAGCTGTTAATGAAGTTCTAATGTTGTGTAATCTCTGTGGTGACTCCTTCTTTGCAAGATCTTTTTCACCGCTGTTGATTGTAATATAGGCATCCCTAAGGGCACATAAAGGATATGACCCATCACTGGCTTCACTTATACAAAAAAACCTTTGCCTGCTATCTGTTTAATAGTCCTCCCATTGCCCATTACTTTGCATAGCTTGTATTTAAACCCAGTCTTGACATTTTCCTTCTTGTCTGCCCCTTTTTAGGCAAGACTGTCCCCAGTTACAGCAGACAGAGGACTGAGGACAGACAGCTGTGTTCTCAATGTCAGCGCCTCTATCTATGAGGAGATCCAGCATGAGATGAAGAGAGCCAAAGTGTCTCAGGCATTGTTTGCAAAGGTTGCTGCCTCCAAGAGCCAGGTACTTTGCTTCTTGTTAGTTTAAATCTGAGCATACAAACCACCCAATCGTTTCTATTGCTTGATGAAATGCTCAATTTTAGCATTCATTTATGACTCCATCGCCTCAGTTAAAGCAGGGATGGATACCGTGTGTGGAGGAAAGCCCAGATAATCAACCAGCAGCTGTACTCTGCAGAGGACTATCATCAGTGCATCAGACTGCTATTGTGTCCTAAATTATCGCTTTAATAGTCACCATACACACATACACACCGCTCACTTGTGCACACAAACATACAGTAAGAGCACATGCAAGTAAACGTGATCGCGCGCACAGAGACACAGCAGCAGTAATACAAACACACACACAAGCATGATTTGAGTGTTTATTGTTCTCATTTTTATGGCGGCCCCATAAGCTTGTTATTGCCTTTTGTTTTGAGGATAATTTCCCTTCATGGAATGGGGGGATTTTAGCTGTCTCATTTTCTCTTCCTCTCGAGCACTTCTCCAATTTTTTACTTTTCTTTCTTGCTTTCTTTCTCTTTCGTTCTTTCTCCATATAACTTCCTCTTCTTTTTACTCATCATCAGGATGTTTAGAGGTCATTCAGCAGTCATGCCAGTACAGCCAGGTGGTCCAAAACCCCTGAGGTTCTTTTTCTATCTCTTCACTGGCTGCCATCTTTACCTTACTTTCTTTAACCCCCACCCCCCTTTTCCCTTTATTCTCTCACACTCTCTCTATCTTTTACACCCCCCCTCTGTATTACCCGGTTGTTTGGCAGGCAGAGCCATGCTGCATCTCCCTGTTCTATCTGCACTGTGCATCTGGATGGCATTGTGTGCTAGAGTTGGGCTACAGCCAGGTGTGCATGTGTCTGTGAGTGAGTGAGTGAGTGTGTGTGTGTGCATATCAGCTTGCTTGCAAACATAATCATCCTCAGTTCATGAATCTGAAACTAGCTTGGCTTTACTTTCCTCAATCTGTCACTCACAAGTTTCTTCCTTCGTGATGCAGAAACAATTCAAGCTGATAAGAAAATCTCACTATAATCTTCAGATTAGCTGGCAGATCCCAATTTTTTTTATTTTGTATGTATATTGAGAGTAAACGGAACCAGTTTTGAGTCAGAAAGTGAACCCTTTTCAATGTAAACAGTGCCTACATGCAAAAACAAATTAAATGTAAGACTGTAAATGTTGTCATTAAACATGCATCTTACCATTCCTGGAGGCAAGCTAGCAAGCCCTTCATCTCCGTCTTCAGAATTTCTTCCATTGCAAGCCAGGCAGTCCACCAGGCTTAAAGTGCACCCCTGCTGGGCCTAAACACTGGGAAGTTTCTGTATTTTTAAGATGTCTGTTTAGATATGAGCTGCAACCTTGTGTATCTTATCAGTCTACTGTTACTGTACTGTAAGCATTTTTAAATGTACATCAACAGCCTGAAAGGGTTTGTCGACCAAGATAGCACAGCTGTAACGATGCAGTAACGATGTGTGATCTAAATGTGTAGTTGGAGAGCAAATAGCAGCACTTTGTGCTGGAAATTTTTGCAGTGACTTGAATAAAACACATTTAAGACCAAGCCCAACTGAATTTAAGGTTGTCAGTTCCTTTGCCTTTTCTTAGTAAATGTGTTTTAAGATATTTTAAGAGTTGTTAAGCAGCTGTAGCCACCTATGCATGTACCTACTGTAGGGATGGTTGTGCGAGTTGCTGCGCTGGAAGGAGGAACCCAGTCCAGAGAACCGGACGCTGTGGGAGAATCTGTGCATGATCCGCCGGTTCCTCAGCCTGTCGCAGAATGAACGAGATGCCATCTACGAACAGGAGAGCAGCAACATGACCGCACAGCAGCACTGCATTGACAGGTTCACCCTGCTCAGCAATGACAATACACTGGTAAGACTGCCAAAAATGACAAATAAACATTATTATAAACACACAATCTGACTTCAATAGATCTTGCGTGAGAAAAAAAAAACTATCATGTATAAGAGTTTTTAAAAGCTACAGAAATGGCAAAAAAACACTAGAGGCTAAGGTGTATTGACTTTAATTTTGTAATTTATAAAAGTTATGGGTAAAAAGTTATCAGAAATCTGAATGTGAATACACCACATTGAATGCCAATAGATCTCTAGGGTGTGCAATGGAAACGCAGCAGAGCAAATGACAGCTAAATGCCAAAGATGTCAGAAAAAAAAGATGATTACCACATTAAGCAATGATCCGTGAGGCTGATTAGTTATTTTTCTTTCCCTTCCATTGCTTGTGCATGGATTGATGGCTTGATTATAGCACAAACTCAAAGATAACGTGTAAAAAATGGTTGCGCACCCCTCTGTTTGTGAACATACAGCACGTTGCCTAGCATATCATTGCGTTAGTAGACAAGAAAAGTCAACACCACATGGGCAAATTCAGATCCTGATGTGCATCTGCGGCCATCAGTTCTAGGTGGCTGCACTGCAGATCACCTTATATGTGTATAGGGGAGATTAGGATCAAACAGTTCTCACTACTCTTGATTTCTTACCAGCCCAGACCATCATGTCCCGTGCCTTTGCTCATCTTAGCAGCAAATCAGTATCTAAACACTGCAGATTCAATTAGATGTGGTTAAAAAAAAACCCCACAATGAATGGCTTTTCATGTCAAGTACTAGTTTAATTTCAACATAAAAGGTGACATTTCTTGAGCAAAATCTATTTCTGTCTCTGTTGACTTCACTTTATTTCATTCAAAACTATTAAAGTTCAACACAATACTTCCCACACTTTAAATTGGAAATTAGCTGGTGCTGACAAAATTAAAATGCCAACCTTTTTACTCTAATCACTTCTAATTTCTCTCATCAGTACCAACGCAGCTCTTTCATGCCACAGCAACACCATCTACAACCCCATCAGCCCCTGCAGCCCGAGGCAGGACCTCACCTGTCCCCAACACAACCATGCGCTGCATCACCAGCCGAGTCTGATGCTGGCGGCACCTGGGGGCACTTGAGAGTACGTTTGCAGGGCAGAGGAAGCAGCAATGGTGAGAGAGGGGACAGTAAGGACTGGGTTGAGGGTGGAAGAGAAAACAGGGAGAGTTTGGGTGGAGACTGGGGTTGTACTGGAAAAGTGAGGGACACAGGTACAGAAAGCAGTGAGCAGGTGTGGAATGGAAATATGGGGAAGGAAGGCATAGATGACATCACAGAAGATGGCAAAAAGGGCAAAGTTAAGGAGAAGCTGTCTGTGAAGTGGCCCAGCATGAAGAGTGTGGACCAGTGTAGGGCTGGGGTTTGTTCAGAGACAGATAATGAGGCAGGAAGTTGCAGTGAGGTCCAAGGTCAGAGGTTAAGTGTGTCCAGTGATGCCCTGGGTATCCTGCAAAGTTTCGTCAAGGATGTGGGCCTCAACCCAGACGAGGAAGCAGTCCACACCCTGTCTGCCCAGCTGGGCTTACCTAAACACACCATTCGCAACTTCTTCAATAGCCAGGACCAACGACAAAGCCAAGGCCACAACCCAAAACATAGTTGTGACCACAAGCATAGCTGCACAGACACAAAACTCTTACAGGCTGATGTAACTGCACAGGAACTGGAAGAGGAAGGTGATGGAAAGACTGAAACAGAACAAAAGGATGAAAACCTAACAGGAAGAATTGAAACAAGTGAGATCACTGTTTTAAAAGAATTGGATGTTGGCACTCAAACTGTTCCCCCTATGAAGGAGGAGCAGGAGAGCTACATCTAACCCGCATACATCCAGTGACATACAGCAGCTTGGACAAGCCATACGTACCCTTATGAGCCAGCACCAGGCGCTTCTCTTGTCTGAAACATAGCAACCTTGGTGCAAATGCTACTCAGCAACACTTAAAATATTGCTCCAGTCCAGATTCACAGTGTTTTGGTATTTATGTGTTTATAGGCTTGCATCTTTACACACTGTGGAAAGACTAATAAAATACTGTGTATGCCACAGCTTTCATAACCAGAGACTTAAGTTATGTAATTACTTAGAAAACTGTTCTGTGATTTGAGGATTCTTGATGCACTTGAGACAGAGTTTACTGTGACTGAACTTTAGTACATAGTTTCTGTGTATAGTTATATTTCTGGATGGAATACTGGAACCAATACAATGAGCCTCAGATTACATATCTCTATTTAAAAGGAGTTAAGTGTAGTTGGTTGACTGACATTTTTGAGAAATGCCCATACCAGAAATGCCTTGAAGAGAGTGGCACTGCCAATCAGTTGTTTGTTTGTTTTTTTTTTATGAGTATCTTCTCCATTTTTGTTTTAACTGTTCTCAACAGTGCTTTGTGGTTTGTGGCTCAGATTTTGTCTAAGTCGTTTACTCTTTACCTCATGAATTTCACTGTTCATGTTTCTCTCTCACATCTTATTAAATATCAAGTTTCCTGTTGTTGTTTTACATGAAATGTGTATTGGGAAAGAACTGGATTCATGTAACACACATAGTATGTTACTAGTGACATGATGACATTAAACGATATGTCATCTTACACAATTGAAGTATAATCATTTGAAAGCAGTTATTTTCTAGGGACAGACACCAGTATCAATATTCTTTATATGGGTCATGTGAGAAAGGAAGTGTGTGTACTTAAGTTTTTCAGAGGACTGCATAGAGTCTTGTGAAAATTAAGTACACCCTATGATTAGTTAGCTTCTAGAACCACCTTTAGCAGCAATAACTTGAAGTAATTGTTTTCTATATGACTGTATCAGTCTCTCACGTCGTTGTGGAGGAATTTTGGCCCATTCTTCTTTACAAAGTGGCTTCACTTCATTGAGGTTTGTACTTATGCACAGCTCTCCTAAAGTCCTACCTCATCATTCCAATCAGGTTGAGGCCTGGACTTTGAGCTCTGGGCCATTGCAACACCTTTTTTTCCTCTTTCAGCCATCCTGTTGTAGATTTCCTGCTTGGTATCATTGTCCTGTTGCATGACCCAATTTTGGCCAAGCTTTAGTTGTCAGACAGATGGCCTCACATTTACCTGTAGAATACTTTGGTTTACAAAGGAGTTCATGGTCCACTCAATGACTGCAAGGTGCCCATGTCCTGTGACTGCAAAACAAGCCCAAATCAAGCCCCCTCCACCACCATCCTGGACAGTTGGTATGAGGTGTTTGTGCTGATATGCTGAGTTTGGTTTTCTCCAAATGTGGCTCTGTGCATTATGGCCAAACATCGCCACTTTGGTCTCCTTTGTCCAAAAATATGACATTGTTCCAGAAGTCTTGTGGTTTGTTCAGATGCAACCTTGCAAATATATGTGCTGTCATGTTCTTTTTAGAAAGAAGAGGCTTTCTCCTGGCAACCCTTCCAAAAGTCATACTTGTTCAGTCTTTTTCTAATTGTACGGTCATGCACTTTAACATTTAACATGCTAATTGAGGTCTGTAGAGTCTGAGATGTAGCTCTTTGGTTTTTTGCAGTTTCTCTGAGCATTGCACGGTCTGACCTTGGGGTAAATTTCCTGGGATGTCCACTCCCAGGAAGATTGTGTCATTATGTTAACACATACCTGAATGCTCCAGACCAGCAAACTGCAAAAACGTCTGCGTTTATAGAGGTATTCACACCTGCTGATGATCAGTTAATCAAGTGCATCTGATTAGCAGTGGGGTCTTTTCTTACTAACTATCCAGAATTGTATTTTACTTAGCAGCTTAACATAGAGACACACCTTGACTCTACATCACGATCTGCTCAGCTACATGTGCTGCAAACAGTGTTGAGATTACTGTACGGCGTGGTGACACCACTTCTAGGTTACCACTTTCATAATTTTCTTCATTATGTTCTGCAAGAAAAAAAGGTCTCATGTTGTCCCATATAAGCAAATTTATATAACATTGCTGATATATCTGGGATAGGCCCATACTGGCCAATAATATCGGGCAACAGATGGACAGGCTCCAGAAGCAGTGACGGTTGAATATAGGAAGAATAATACAGTTTTTACTGCAGCACCTATCGAGCCACTAAATGAAATAAAGGACGAGTAACCCAGCCGAATAGCATCTAAAATGTTCGTACTGGAAATGAGGCAATGCTTATTTCTATATCTCAAGTTTGTCCACAATATCAACCTTATCGTTATAAGCTAACAAATGAACACATTCGTTTCTGGAAACATTGTACACGTAGTATTTCTAGTCATGTATGAATTTGTAAATTTCTCAAAATATACTGTAGATATTATAAAAGTTTACATTTAAACTCAATAGTTTTCATTTTATTGTTCCCACAGAGTGGCCTGCCGGTGTGCACAATGTTTAATGTTTAGTCTGAAAGAAAGATTGCAGACAGAATGTATATTTTAAAAATAATGAAAAAAATCAGTCCTGTTTAACGGTTTCATATTTTTTGTTACTTTAATCTGTTTCAGCCATGTCATCTTTCAGTAGAAAACCATTTTCCCAAAATTTAAGTGACAATAATAAAGAATTAGGCAAGATTTGTCTTTTGATAATGGTAGGAAATAGTTCATCTAAATTAATTTCCGGCCAGCTCTTTTCATCAGATATATTAGAAGTAAAACAGAAAGTGGCACATCATATTTCCCAGGTTTATGGCCCCCATGTGATAAAATCTGCAGAGGCTAAGATAGCTGGAAGGCCACCATGCTATTTCTGCTTTCCGACAACTAAAAAGAGGGTTGCATTCATCTTAAGTAGCATATTGCCTCTAGATTACATTTGCACTTACTAAAATACTGAGTTGAGATGTTAGCAATGTGAAGAGCTGGATATGGGGAAAGGATGAAAGACTTTAAAAGACACTATGAATCAAGTAAGAGAAGCAAAAATAAATACATAAAAAGATGAAGCTCATTCATCAGGCAACCATTTTAAGCCTGTTGTAACAGATCTGTTAAAGACTGAATCAATCAATGGTTGTGATGCCCACTGTCTGTATTAGTGTTATTAGAACTAATGATTTTCTCTTGTGTGACTGTGTCTGTGTTGGTGAATCGGTGTCATTGTTTCCAGCCATCAGACAATATTCCTCTGTGCTGATCACCAGTTCACTCTGTACCAGTGGATCTGTGACTCCCTGCAATCACATGCCCCTCAGTGCTGCTGGAGTTTTCTATCTTCTGTCTCTTTTTGTTCCTCTTTTATTTTATCTGCGTGAACAGCTATTTTCATCTGTGTTTCTGTCTCCCGCTCTCTGCCCCTGACTCTCATCTGTCTCTCTTCAGGACTTCTCACATTGATGCTCCTATACTCTACTCAGACAGTGCAACATTCAAGCCCCATTTGGTCAGAATAGCTTCATAGTGTAATTCAATAAAGCTATGCTCTTTTCTGTCATCTGTTTCCATGACAATACCTTAGTCAGGGCCAACAAAGAGGCCATGAAAGCCTCATCATCAGTAATATTAGCTATAATAATGATGATAATGGCGCTCTTGAAATGCCATGCCTGTGATGATGATGGTAATAGTGATAATGGTCATTATTCCTGCTTTGTGTTAACCCCCCACCACCGCACAAGCACATCACCGCTACCAGTGCACACATTTGAATCAGCAATGTTACTTAACGACCCCACCTGTACATACCACATGGATTTATGCTTTTCCCCATCATGACCATCTCACTGCTTTGATTTAATTATATTTTTGTGCATCTTGTTTTTCATATGTTGGAAGCACTTTGTGATAAAGCGGTTTGTTAAAAGCACTCCACGGATAAACTTGACTTGTCTGACCTCAGAAATTGCTGTAATTAAGTCTACATAAAACTGTTTTAATTAACCATCACGTTGTGCAGCCCCTTCGGTGTTCTTCCTCATTCAGTGATGTGTTTTATTTCTCCTTGGTGGTGTGATCCACCACAATATTCTGTGTTGCCATTACAGATTAAGATCATCATTCTTTTTTTTTTTTTTTTTTCATTTTTTTTACAGCTTTCA